>JBCNJP010000002.1:10184534-10229765 GCA_039602395.1 Deinandra increscens subsp. villosa | reverse complement strand
ATAGTATTTATAACAATATTAAGATGATAAATATATTATCTTTTACCATAGGGTCACATAGCAGCTAATGGTGGTTGCCACATGATAGTCAAATATATTTTTTCTTTTATATTATTCAATCATAATGAATTTAGCACAGATTAAAGAGCCGACTGGATTTAACAACAAAAACAGAGTTGTCCAACCATGGATCCAACCAAAACCGACAAAGATTGCCATCCCCCAACTTCCTACAAATCAACAACGAAGGAATGATCTCCTTTTCATGAAGGGAAGCAGCAGACCTGCATATACGTTGCCCAACACCACCTCCATTGCCCACACTACCGAATTCAAAACTTTGACCATAAATTTCCTTGATCACCTTAACCAATGTAGCATCTGGGTTATAAACAAATCTCCAATGCCACTTGTATAGAAGGGCCAGCTTCATAGCCTTAAGACTACCAATCCCCAACCCACCATGGCGTTTATCCGAAAGAACAAGTTCCAGTTGATCCAAACCATCCTTTTTTGCTCCGCATCTCGACCCTAATTTTTTTTTGACCGAATAGATTCAAGAATCTTCATAATTTTCTTCGGAACACGAAAATGAGAAAAAGATAAGAACCTAACGAACCCAATACAGAGGAAACCAGGGTCAAACGACCACCTATAAACAGAATGTTACTCTTCCATCTAGCAGACAACCTGTTTTTTAAACCTATCTACAAGAATATCCCATCTTGAGCATCGCCACATTTTAGCACCCACGGAAATACTCAAATACATGAATGAGAATTTTTCTACTTTGCAACCCATAAGCTTTCCAAGAGTGCTAATTTCCGAATTCTCCACCCCGATCCCAAGAAAATAGGATTTTTGGATATTAATTTTAAGACCCGAGGCAATGAAAAAAGCAATGCAAAGCATTAACCATATAAATTTTACTAGTGATGATTAATGATATCTACATTTATATATTTATCTAATTGGAGTTCAACAATATAAATTTTAACTTATGTATAATAATTTATATTTTGTGATGTAATGGATATATTCGTGTAATATATATTTTTATAATAGGCTCAACACTTTGAATGTTTATTTTCTAATTTAAACGTTATAACATAGTTTATCTGTATTTGCAATCAAGTCGTTTAAGCTTAACAAAGGAACCAATGTTTTTTCTTAGTGTTGTAATAGGTACACAGATTTTCTTAGATACAGTAGTGTAACATAGTTTATGGTTTGAAACATTTTGATCGTTATATTTTTCCGTTTTCTTTACGTATCATTATACAATGTGACAGTCTTGTGAGCCATCTCCGTGACAATGAGTAGGTAGCAAATCTAGTTATGTAACAAGTTTTGGGTTCTAATATCAATTTTTCTTTTAACTTTTCTGCTAAATTATATTCCACACAGCTAAATAATAATTTAATATAAATTTTAAGGTATTGTTTACCGTTTAAACTTTAAATTGTGTTTTATCGATGTAAATTATTGCATTTAGCTATTTAATATTATAATTAAAAGCTAGATACCATTAAAAGCAAGTTTATTCTAAATATTATATACTTTATTAAAAATATAATACTAATATGACTTAAGTGTGTGAAGAAAGTAACTTATTTATGATCCACTATATTCTAAGAAATAAATGTGTTTACATGCATAGAGATTAGTATCCCTTTTAATTTTCATCTATAATCAGATCATATTCTAAAAATAGAATAGACTGACGAGGATTAAAAATTTCTAACTTCAAACGTTTAAATTTAAAATATCTTAAATAAGTTAGAAAAAAACTTATATACTATAGATAAGTATAAGTATTCTTAATACAACCTTAAATAAATTATATTATGTACTTAGAAAACAATTTTAACGAAAGGATGACCAACGTCCACTGATCCATGACAAAAACATAAAGGCCCAGCTCGTGATGATATGAACGTATAGAGTGTCTCATCAAAGTGTCACCCTATCCAACGCTCCTGTCACGCACGCTAATATGACATAAGTTTCCATATTTTTTATCCTTAAATTTTCAGAGAGTTAACAACAAACTTTATACATAGATATATTATTCATCTTCGCTACGTTTTGAATGTTGTTTGGTTCGTTGGGAAGTTCTCATAATTAGTACATAAACATAGTAAATAACATTTATATTAATTGCAATTAAGATAATTTTTTTTATTCAGAATTGATGAAAACCCTTTTTTTTCACAATTAGTAAAGAAAACTAATCCTCACTTATTAATTTCCAAACACTTCTCTATTGTGACTTCTCTTAGTTAACATTTTCTAGTTGAATCACCGGGTATAGTGAAGTTTAGTGTTCATCCTTGTGTATTAGAAGAAACAAAATGATATTAACATTACGAATAATAAGAAAATACAAGTAAAAATCGTTATTTTCTATCAACAAATTAATACAAAAATATGTATATTACAATTTTTAAACATATAAAACAATTTGATCAAGACATATGCTAGAAATCATAACTTTAAGTGTTAGCACCCACATTTTAGGGAATTATGCTTTTATGATAAGAGAGAATAAGGTTCTTTTTTAACCTTTTATATTGTTCTATACCTTAAAAAGCAATTTTATCTATTGACTTAATTGTTTTTTATTTAAAAATGTTAAGAAAAACATAGTAAATAAAGTAAATAAAGATTATTGATTAAAAATAACCTTCCAACTTCTAGTAATTACAAATAATCAACAAATTTATGAAATGGAAGAATTTCACAACATAATGTATTCTTATTAAGATTTAAGAGGATAAGTTAGAATATTATTTTATAAACTCATGTTCACTGTTATTTTCGATCCGGATCCATCAATTAGTTGTTGACACTTGTCAAATTAAATACAATTTAAGCATTGTTTCTATCTTCATGGCCTTGTTTTGCATTTATCTTCCCTAATTTTGCTTATTGACAAAACAAACCCTTCTTGTTTTATCATTAACAAAAAACTACCCATTGCTTTTTTCTACTTTCTAACATGTCAATGATGGAGTATTTGTCACTTTAGGTAATGAAATAAAAGGATGCAAATTACTTTATTAGTCAAAAGAAAAGAGCAACATACTATAAGGTCTACACTATAGAATCTTAAAACTCATTCAAGAAGAAGAATATCGATAGTAGATAATATTACTGAACTGATATAAGAGGTGAGGTGAGATGGGAGTGAGGGGACAGTGTACCTATGCTCTCAATCCCCTCTCACCAGGTCTATACTTTGTGCTTCACGTTTCTTCCTCTTCATCTCTAATCTGACAAAACTGTATATTTCAAGAATACGAATCTAGTTGCTTATTTGTTAAGGGAGGGTTTTGATACTCTAAGAAAGGCATGGGCTAATGGGCAAACTATGGAAAGTAAAAGACCATTATTAGAACTTTTGCATTTCATTAGGTACTTGTACTAATAAAGCTAAAAATCTAGTTGTCTCCTTTCTTTTCCCTCAAGATACAATCATGGTTTCTTGGTCCATTTGTATCTTTGGTAGATGGGTTTCTCACTTTCTCCCCTTTTTCCTTTTCTTTAATTAAATGAACGTTATATGACCGTGAAAAAGATATATTTACCCTTAAACCATATAACCCCTAAAGACAACTGTGTAACTTTTTTTTTAACCATAAGAACTCGGTTACTATATCAATTGACAAAATTAAATAAACTCCCATAAACTAGAACTTGCTCTAGATGGGATCTTTTAACCACACGAAATGCGATACTATTTGTAAAAACTCAAGTCAATCGTACCAGAAAATCGTTCGTTTTGACTTTGACGGATTGTCCATCCATAAACTTACGATTTTGTTTTCACCTGATGAGTTACTCACTCAGATAAAACGCTAACTTTCTTATAAAAAAGGCTTAGTTATCATGTCAACCAATATAAAACTTACATCATTAAGACTATGTTTAACGCGTCATTAACTAACTTATAAGCAATTTCGGCTAATGCGTCAAATATAACCTAGATATCAAATTCAAAGTAATTAGAAATTATGAGACATTAAGTTTAATTTTTAAAGTGATTTGCCAATGAAAGTAAATCTTCAATCAAGTCATAAGATTTATCCAAGAAAAAGGAAACATTTTTAGATTAGGAAACTACAATATAGCACACAAGTTAGTCACAATAACAAAATGACCAAAATACCCTCGCTTTGTCCGAAACAAGAAGCCGGCTTTTTGGACTGTTTCGTCATACAAAAACACACGAGTCCGGGTCAACCATTAACTTCCTCAAGTCTTACCCATATATAACAAAAAAACCCATCACACGTAAATAATCAAAATCACACTATGAGACACCAAGAAAGAAGTCTATACATCCATGGATCAAGAATCCGAGAAGCCACCGGAAAAATGACCCGAATCGGCCGGAGAATCGTCCGGCTGGATATCCGGTGGAGTGTTCTGCTCCAAAAGTTTTCGGTTTTTCAAGAAATCTTGAAATTCATCTGGGATAGGTTTCTTGCTTGTTCCGGTGGGAAACCGGTCCGGTACCGGAGATTGTCCAGCCGGTCGTCGTCTCCGGCGGAGGAGATGGAATCTGGGTTTGACCTAGAAGACCCCGCCGTTGACTGTAACGGCTATGAGACGGATTCAGATTTGGTTACTCTCAAGATTAGTTTATTGGGTGACTGCCAAATTGGAAAAACAAGTTTCATGGTGAGTTTTTTTTTAATAATTTTTTATTTTTTTATATATTTATTTATAATTTTTTTAAAGGAAAATGATCTTTAAAACTTGTTTTTATTTTTTTTCCTTGAAGTTTTTAAGATTAGTTATTTATTTTATTATGGGGTTGATGAAAGCTATAATTTTGAGGTGAATAACTTAATATTTAATGTTTCTTGTTTTCTCTTTGATAATTTCAAGATTAGTTTATAGGGTGACTGCCAAATTGGAAAAACAAGTTTCATGGTGAGTTGTTTTTTATTTAGTTTTTTAAGGAAAAATGATCTTTAAAACGTGTTTTATATTTTTTCCTTGAATTTTTTAAGATTGGTTATTTATTTTATTATGGGGTTGATGAAAGTTATAATTTTGAGATGAATAACTTAATATTTAAAGTTTCTTTTTTTTTTCTCTTTGATAATTTCAAGATTGGTTTATTGGGTGACTGCCAAATTGGAAAACAAGTTTCATGGTGAGTTTATTTTATTTTTTTAGGAAAAATGATCTTTAAATCATGTTTTATTTTTTTTCCTTGAGTTTTTTACGATTAATTATGTATTTTATTATGGGGTTGATGAAATTTATAATTTTTAGGTAAATAACTTAATATTTATTATTTTTTTTTTTTTTGTAATTTCAAGATTAAATATGTTGGAGATGATCAAGAGAACACAAGCTTGGAGATGGCTGGTTTGAATCTGATGGACAAAACGCTGTCGTTTGGTGGAGCAAGAATCGCTTTTCGTATATGGGACGTTGGAGGTAATTAATATTTACAATCTTTTTATTTATTTAAATAAATTCTTTTAGCAATCTTTAATCTTTATAATTTTTTTCCAAAAAAAACAATGAAATGTATTTGGTATAATCTCATTTGACAAACTCTAACCCCATTTTTTAAAAATCAAATAATGAACATATATATTCCATATTTAATAATGAGATAAATTAATAAAAAAATGCAGGTGATAAAAGTTCGAACGAACAAGTTCCGATAGCTTGCAAAGATGCGGTGGCGATCTTGTTTATGTTCGATCTAACCAGTAGATGCACTCTCAACAAGTAAAATTTATTTATATATTTATTTTTTAATTTTAATTTAATTACTGTAATTAATGAAAATAAGTTTTTTTTTTCTAACTGAATAGTTGTGTGCTTATCCGTGAATTTTCAGTGTACTGGAATGGTATTTGCAGGCAAGAAAATGGAATAAGGTACGAAAGATATTATTCGTATTTTATTAATAGTTATAAATTATATAAATAAATAATATTTTTTAGTTGTTGATCAGCTTTACAAGTTAGGTTGTCAGGTGCATAGAGTTGTCACTGTTTTTCTCCTTTCAACTTTTTTTTTTTAATTTTATGATTAAAATATAGTAACCTAGGAGAATAATGATTTTGGATATATTTACCTTTTTTTTTATAAATATAGTAACCTTGGAGAATAATGATTTTGGATGTATTTACTTAGGGTGTGATACAATTCATATGATTTTTTATAAGAGGCATTGAAATATGTTTATAACGTTATATGGATCATATGAAAGTGGTTTTTGCACATGTATGTAATTCTTATTTTTATAAGATTATATAAGGTTTTACAAACCGTATGACATAAGTGTTGTTACAGTCATATGGTTGTACGAAGTGAAGTACTGATATGATGACATAGAAGATTATGTGGCCCGCGTTTAACCATTTTTCGTTGTCTCATACACAAATTATGTAGTGATTTCAAGATTTTGTTTTTCGAATAATTGATAGTAATTTTGAAAATTAAATTGTTTTATGCAGACAGCAATTCCTATATTGATAGGGACTAAGTTTGATGATTTTGTAAAGTTGCCACCAGATCTGCAATGGACCATTGTGACCCAGGTATGACAATACATGTATATACATACAAATATATCCAGAGAGGACAAAATTGGCATTTTACATTAAAATTTAAAGGTTAAGAAATTATAATTGTCTTTTAAACAAGAAATTATAATTGTCATTTTAGTGGAAAATAAAAATTTTAACAATCAATTTAATTTAATGATATTGTATTTTAATAATGTTATTTAAGTAAAGTAAAAATAATAAAAATAAAAAATACAAGAAATGGTCTTTTCTACTAATATACATAGAATATAGATATAGATGGCTATCTAGAAGGGCAGTGGGTAAATCGTGACGAAAAGGAATATTTATATTTATAATAATATTATAAAATAATAGCAAAATTCTTTTTGACAATTATACAATTATTTGATTTACATACAAAGTATTTCAATATTCCTTTGGTAGTATTTAGACTGTTCTCTTCTTCCTAGACTGTTATGAAAAGAAGCTTCCTAGTTCCTACATAACACATGAACATGTTGCATGTTTTTGATGACGTGGCAGGCGAGGACATACGCGAAGGTTATGAAAGCGACACTGTTTTTCTCGAGCGCGACACATAATATTAACGTGAACAAGATCTTCAAGTTTGTTATGGCTCGACTTTTCAACCTGCCGTGGTCTCTTCAACCTAACCTAAACTTAGGCGAACCCATTATCGACTTCTACTAGATACCTAAACTTAGGTGAACCCATTATCGACTTCTACAAGAAACGTGACTTCTACAAGAAATGCGCCAGTGTTTTTTTACCTGTATATAAAGCAAACATTGGGCGGGAATGGACCTAGGATAGCCTATATTGATCAAGCCCAATCTAGCCTGACTCGGTTTGATCAGATCTTGCGTAAACTGACCATACTCGAATCTAACTCGCATACGTGTGTAAAAGGGCTAACCCTTGTCAACAGACTTTCTTTTGTTTTTATAGTTCATATTATTGTTGAAATATCATTTCTAGTTATTGTTTTCTTCTTCATTTATAAAAAAAAGTTGTTTTTTTTACTTTATGTTTTTCTTTTATTCCACACAGTAAATTTTGAATCTGCACCAGTTTAATAAAGATTGTATGAAGGCTAAGTAGAATTTGTAATTATCGAGAAGCTAATGCCTAATTTTCCCATGTTTATTGAAAAGAAAACAAGAAGTCACTTCACAGACTTTCTTTTGTTCTTATCATTCATAATATCGTTGAAATAGCATTTCTAGTTATTGTTTTGTTCTTCATTTTTAAAAAAAGTTTTTTTTTTTTTTACTTTATGTTTTTTTTTCCACACAGTAAAATCTGCACTACTTTAATTCCACTTTAATGAAGATTGTATGAAGGCTAACTAGAATTTGTAATTACTCTTATAATTATTTCTTTTTTTATCATGATAATTTTTTAACAAATAAGAATGATCAAATTAGAATAAAGTGGCAGGTAACGGGCAACAAGCTGCACGTAATTATTGAGATGCTAATGCCTAATTTGCCCATGTTTATTGAAAAGAAAACAAGGAGTCACTTCACTACAACTCACAACCATGGGGCTAAAAAAGTCTAATCCTTTCTATAACAGCAAAGAAGTTCCACTCATTCATTCTTATTATCTACAAGCTGCTACTTCACCTTCTTGTTCTGCAATCATGGATGTAAAGATATCAATATCAACACTGCAAACCCGCAAATCTTGAATCTTTGTTCTTCGTTCTTCACTGCTTCGCCTTTTTTAAGTTAGACAAAAGACGATTTAGAAATATCAGAGAGATAGCATGCAAAACATAAAGGAAAGTTTTTGGTGTTTGTCGAATAGGGTCATCTTGAAGTCTTATTAGAGACGAAATTCTAACCCATTTACTTAAGATCGGACAACTAAAGTCGTCTTTTTTATTCTCTAAAGGGTCATATGGAAAAGACACCAAAAGGAAAATGGTTGCGAAATAGGTCAACAAAGAGTGTTTTCTCAATATCAGTTTATTAAAAAGGTAAGAATATAATAAAAACTTTATGGATTTTTGTAAAAAAAGTGTTTCGGGCTAAAAAGTTAACCATTTTGACCCGTTAGTCTCATAGTGGACAAATGGTGTAAAAAATTGTTGTTAAAAAAAACCCTAACCCCACCTATTTATTCAACCTTATAAAATATAACCTGTCATCAAACTTTTACCAAAAAAAATACTTTCATCTCTTCTGTTTGTTAAAAGGTAATTGATAGACTATGGGATGAAGAGAGTGTTGACTTTTCTTGTTAGTACCAGGTTTGACTTTCTGGTCAAAGACACAACTTTTTTAAATCAACAGCCAAAAACAAACCGGCTTAAATTCTTCACAAAGAGATGCATACATATGTTTAGACAAACATATCCTGGACTCTAACCTTATCACATTGTAGTGGTGCAGAATTATTATCAAGATTTCTCATCCTCTAGTTTTTGTCCCAGATATAACTAATCACATCTTGAGAAATAAAGACTGCATATAACACACAAAAAACCTACCCAATAAAATCCCACCTAATAGTAGGGTCTAGACTTACCCCTAGAGAGACCCGCTTCGATGAAAAGTCATCAAACATCAAATACATACTCATTTTTCAAGAATCAAGAAAAACGGGAGGATTCAAATGCAGAAGGATTTGTTTTCAGGTATGAAATGTTATTTAGCTTAAAAAATTGATTTCCTTATTTAGTTTGTAAATTAAGTTCTTAATGTTTCCATCTTCAAAACCATTATGGATGCTTATAAGCAGAAGCAGATAACCAGCTTACTGAAAACAGTATATTTCAAGTTTTCAACTTCAATCTAAGGTATACTTGTAATTTGGAATCCATCAAGAGCAATTAAGCAACTTATTTCACCCAAAATAAGCAGATGATAGAGAAATCAACTAATAGAAGTTATATATAAACTACCTCTTAAAAAACGAATTAATAGAAACACAAAAGGCATCTCAAAAACCATGAAATACCATATAGGCTAATGTATAAGCATCTTTATTATTCTATCAAGAATGTGTTTTTAAACTTATTTCAACTTTTAAACTCAAAAACATTCAAATTGAGGTCACAAAACCAACAGGTTGGGTAACACAGGTCAAAACATGTACTTTTTTACATATCGGGTGAGGTTGCTCGAACACTTTTGTACATCAAAATCAAATTTTTAAAGATAATTATTGTGTCAAATATGCTTACCAAAAAAAAAAACATTTGAATGATAAACCATTTTTTTCTATCAAACAGTTTAATACATTTTCAGGCGGTTTTCAATATGTTAAGAGTCGGACACGCTAGACACATTTGTTGATAAGTTTTTCATTTTTATTTACACGTTTGGCCCAGTTAGAGATTAAACATACCCTTATCAACCCATTCATAAGGTAGTTAGGTTGAAAACTTCGAAGTTTGAAAACTAAATATAACTATCTTCTAAAAGAAAAAAAGGGCAAGAGGGTACCTGGGAATACAAGAAAGTTCCAAAAATAGCAATTGCAGCTCCAAGACCATTGATTGGTTGAATAGGTGTATGGAAGATGATGATAGAAGAAACGATAACCGATATTCGTTTCATTGTATTTCCAATACTAAATGTCAATGGAGATATCTCATCAAGTGACATATATGAAACTTGATTGTATAAGTGATAAAAGATACTTTGGGCCGCCACCCACCTAATACACAAATATGAGCCAAATAAAAACTCCTTTTAGTTGTTATTCTGCCAGAAACTAAAATGCGAACTGAAAAAATATATATAAGCAAATAGAGCATTCAAAATGATGACGTCTAACACAGTTTTTCAGACTACTCTTTTACCAGTAAAGGTGAAAATCATCAAAATAGCCTATCAAGTTGCAGGTTGATTAACTTCCCATAACACCAAGAATCTCATTAAATGAAATATTGTGGATTCAATGGCAACAAATGCACTTCTAATTAACTAAAATAAACAGCAATGGACCAAATAAAAAGAGGGCATTGTTTATTTACCAGATGAAATTGGGCCCAATTTCGGAGACGGCATTTTGCCATCCGGCAGCCCACATTTGTGGGCCTTCAACGGCAATTGCAAATGGCGTAAGGATCAAAAGTGATAGCAATGATAAACATGCATAATAGTTCATTCCACTAACAGACTTTCCCTTCATGCCTCTTTTGGAAAATATGTTCCTAAACACAAACGCCAAATTAGATATCATAGCACCCATAAACCCTGAAAAATCGAACAACCAACAAGAAATTAGAGCTCATTTTAGAAAGGGTTTATGGCATAAAATACAAACATATTCATTTACCAGTTTTTAGCATTGTTATATTTTTAGAAAAGTTCGAGTTACAAAAAGATGAATTTGTGCCATATTTGGATTATTTTGTATGGAGAATTGATTGAAATATTATGTATAAAAATGTTACCTTTATATAATGTTAAATTTACCTGTTTCAAAATGATCCAAACCGTGCACAAAAGCCATCTATCAATGACTAGGTTGAAAAAAACTAGTTGATATATTATGCAAAAAAAAAGTTCCTAATTTTACTATAATAATTGAAGCTATGCAATTACCGATCATGTTGAAATTGAGTTCAGTAAGGGCGGCAAGACCACAACCGCCAATGATCGGTACAAGAGACAAGTAAACCGACATTGGGAATGTTTCTCCTAATATAAATCTTGAAACCAAAACACTAAAAGCAGGTTCACCACTTTTGATTATGTGTGTGAAAGAAACAGCAACCTTTGACATGCTTATAGTTGCTGCTACATGACCAATTGTATGTGCCAATGCAACCTGTTAAATATAAAATAATTAAAAAAAACTATCAAATGTTAACAATTAAATAAAGAGTAGATCACATGGAGAGAATTTAAAGAAAACCAGACAGGGAATATAAGTTTGATCATAAACCCTATAAGTGATATAAATAAATAAATAAAAAAACCCAAATCAAAATATGGACAATTAAACAAAACCCATATCATAAACCCTAACAACCCATATCTTGCTTACAGGGAACCTTTACATTGTGAAAAAAATTATTTAAATAATTAAAATTAGCCAAGATTTAGTAAATTACAAGTCAAAGTTGGCATAAACAGAGCAAATAAACATGAATATAAGATACCCATTTAGGAAATCAACAATTAAACACAAAAAGATTAAGCTTGGAAACAAGAATAAGAACAAAACCCATGTAGCAAACCCATGCTAGTAAGAAAATAATCAATACCCAAATCAAGTTGTGAATAAATTAAGCAAAATCCAATTTGATTTGTGAAAAAACTAAGCAAAACCCAAATTAATTTGTGAACAATTAAGCAAAACCCAAATAAATTTGTGAATAATTAAAGCAAAAATCCAAATCATAAACCCTAAAAACCATAAATTGCTTACAGGAAACAAAGATTTCCAGAACTCAAGATCAGTGTTGGGTGCTTCAGCAACTTTTGTGGCCCAAGAGATCAACATGATGGCTGATCCAGCAGCAAGAGACAAAGTTGAAGTCAACCATGGGTATGGAAAAGCATTCAAAACCTTTTTATTATAAATGTTGAAAATAACATTCAAAAACCACCATGTTGCAAAATAAACACCAATTTTCGCCCTTTTTCCTGCTTCAATTTTCTCACCAACTAATTCCCCATCAGATCGATCAGCTTCATATGCCTTACAACTGACACATGATTGATTTGATTTTCGTAATGACCCAAAAGATTGAATCAAAGAAACATGCAAGGGTTTTGAATTTGAGACGGCGGAGATTTTGGTGCATTTGGGTTTGGAAAGTGGCGGTAAAATCAAGAATCTTGATGTGGAATTTCGATGGTGATCGGTAAATTTGGAGCTACATCCGGTGATTGTTAAATTGGGTTGCTTCAAAGAGGAGATCATACTGAATGTGGGATAAAAATCTTGAGAATTTCAAAACTGGGTTTGGGGTAAAAAGTTGAAAAGAAGAATACAAGATTTATCAAATCTAAATCTTGATCTTTGATTTTGATGTTTGATCGAGCAAAAGTTGAAATTTTTGGAGTTAATGCCGTGATCCAAGATTCTATGGCAGCTTTTCTTGTAAAACAAATTATGTTTGTTCCACTATTTATATAAATCATGAGGAAGTAATAATGTAATATTTAAGTGACATATTTTAAAGAACTAACAAGTTCAAAAAATATATATATTATATTATCTCAATCCCAATATAATATTGTTCATGGTTTTGATTTTATCTTAACTAACAAATTAGGTCTAACATAATCCTAGAGAGTTTTAAAGGAATAAAATAGTTTTTTTTTCTAAAAGAAGAAACTAAAATTATCTTTTTTAATGAAAAGTAAAAGATTAGACATCAATTTAATGATCATTGCCATTTAATGATGTTATATAAGTAAGTAATAATAAGTAAAATACGATAAATTGTCTTTTATATACCGAAACCAGTACCGCGTTACAAATTGTCACTACTGCAGCATCACACGTGTTTCCGACTAGTAGAATATAATGAATGCTAACTAATTAATCTTAAACAATATAGTAATGGTTAGACGTTTATCTCAATTACAATGAGATGAATTCAAGTCTTACAAAGAACATGTGTGAATTTTAAAAGTAGATTTTAAGAGAAGATATGTGTTAACACTTAAGATAAACTAATTTGATGAATATATGTTCAATAACAATGTCAAAATTGATTTTGATTATGTCAAATTTTTTAAAAATAAAACTTGATCAAAAGCCGAATAAAAAATTGTATGTAAAAAAAGAAAGTTGAATAGATATCCTTACTAATGAGAAACCAACATGTTTAATGATTTAGCGAGTGGTTTCGAACTAAAATTATTGTCAAAAGAACTAATAAGTGACTCTTCAAATGGTGTTGGGGCTAGGCTCAATAGCATCCTTAGCCCTTCACCTTGTTCAAGGGTTCATCATCCTTTCTACAATTTATTAACCAAACAAGCCACATAGGTAAGATTCGTAATGGTTTATTGAATTTAAGGATATTATAATTGTTGATGAATATGAGTTAAAAAAGAAACGTCATATATATAAGTTTAGTAATTGTGGAAGTATCTCAATTAGTAGAGGTGTAAGGTTCTTAAAATGGAGGTTATAGGTTCAATCTCTTACAATACTGTTTCTGGTGTAATTTAAGAGTAAATTAGTGGGTTTGATTGTTGTTAAAAATATAATGTTCAGATTCAAACCTATTAAAAGAGATAATGGTGTTTTATGTGAACTTGATGTTTTAATTAAGAAAAAAATGGTGAGATGTATTGTCGTGATTGATGGAATGAACTTAAAATAAATAAAACAAAACGTACACTTGTTATAAATTTAGTTACGGATCCAAAAAATTTCATTAGCGGAGACAAAAAAACTAGTTAGTTGTAAGGAGTCAGTGTTAAAAGAGTCGGATGAAAGGTTTGAAAATAATTATATCAGCACAGCCATGCAATTCTTTTATGTATATTCTCTCAACCATGCGATTATTCATTCAGTTAATTATATTCTTAGTTTTCGACTTTTCGGATTTGATTTCATTAACATGGGGAGTTAGCTGCAAGTTTAATAAGATTATATGCGATACGATTACACTAGTTTGATCGGATTATCAAAATGAACTCACTATAGATTCTTGTACATCTAAACAAAATCACCACATTTCATAATAAATTCATAAGGAAAATTATAATAGGAGGACTTGCATCAGAATAAAAAATTACTTTAGAACATAATTGTTAGAAACACAATTAGCAAGTCATCAACATTTACCAAACGAGCTCATAGCTTAATGGCATTTGGAAGACTTAAGACCCTAAGGTCTTGGGTTCAAAACTGCGTGTGAACAAAAATACTTCACGGGCTGGAAATAGGGGTTTTCCCGAAAATAACGGTGTTCCCTTTTAAATTGGAGATGAGTATATGAAAAAGGCATAGCTGAGCCCAAATATGCGTTATAAAAAAACTAAACAATATTTAATTTTTTTGCTAGTTGTAAATTTGGGAGTTGGGAAAACACACATATACAATTCTATTATTTTATGGAGTTGGATTGTTAGAGGCCTTATGGTTGGGCTTAATAAAAGGTAGGGGCCTGAAAAAGTTCTCCAAGGGGGGCCGTTTTTTTCTTTAATTTCTTTTAGCTATTTTCAAATAAATTATGGAAGCCCATGAAGAAGTTAAATGGGGCTTCCCACCACTGGGCTGGTCTTAGATCCGTCCCGATTTTATGTCAAAGGGAAATGATAACCATATTTAATAGTTTATAATTATTTTATACATATTTGTATTTCTGTTGTAAATTTGTAACCTTGGATCAAATGGGTCATGTTCGTGTAAATTCATGCATGAGTGTCGTAAAAGTGTTTCTCTTTTTAAGTGGTTGAGGTTGTTAGTCACATATGAGAAAGTGATATAGACTCAGTAGTATGTTTAGGAGTGTTGGTTAATTTTTTTTAAAAAAAAATATTTCATGTATTTAATTTTATTTTTCTACTGAATGTGTAAATAATTTATAAGTTTCAAATAAGTCAGTAATATCCATAGTACATTGTTGGGCTAAAGCTAGAAAAAAGGCCCTCAACAACTCGCCTAATAGGAAAGATGACCTCCCACAAGCCCACAAAGAACCCAACATGTAACTAACATATCATTGACCATTTTTTATAGAACAAAACATTAACCATCAGTATGTATTAATGTTTATAACTATATCCCCCACTATTTGGTGGAGTGGATATACCTTTGCCTTCCAATGTAGAGGTCACGGGTAGGGTTGTTAACGAACCGAACGAACACGAACAAGACATGTTTGTGTTTGTTTGTTAACCTGTTATCGGACAACCGAACGAACACGAACAAATAGCCGAACAATATTTGAACAAACGTGGACTTTTTCATGAAAAAACATAAACGAACGTATACAAACGAACGTTCACGAACACACTTACCGAACGTTCACGAACACATTTGAACGAACGTGGACTTTTTTCGTTTTCGTTTGTTAAGCTAGACGAACAATATTTTTTGTTTGTGTTTGTCCATTTAGTAAACGAACGAACACAAATGAACTCCCGCCCAAACAATTTCACAAACATTTCATGAAATTTCGATTCATTTACAGCCCTAGTCAAGGGTTCAAATCCCACCAGACACAAAAAATAAATGATGAATGAAAAATTATAGAGGTGGGTCAGTGGTTCTACCACAGTGGGCCTTAGAGCGGTGAGTTTCCTCTGGGATGGATGTGTAACAATTTCACAAACATTTCATGAAATTTCGATTCATTTACAGCCCTAGTCAAGGGTTCAAATCCCACCATACAAAAAAAATAAATGATGAATGAAAAATTATAGAGATGGGTCAGTGGTTCTACCACAGTGGGCCTTAGAGCGGTGAGTTTCCTCTGGGATGGATGTGCAACATAGAGGGTCTTGGTTACTCGCACGACATGTGGTCGCAGCGTGTCGTGAGTAGCATCGTTTACCATGCTAAGATCCCCGAGCAACCGAGTGTTTGCCGTTCAAAAAAAAATATATTGGCATTAAACAAGTTAAAGAAAACAAAAAAGGAAAATGACTGCGTAGCGACATTAATGTTAGAATCCAAACGCTTAAAGTATCGAGTGTAAGACTTAAGATTATGTTATACGATTATACCTATTACCCACCAAATTATGTGTTGGGTATTTAAATCTGTATAAAAAAACATTATAACTATGATAAAAACAGAAGTGAAATGACCAAAGTCTAAAGCCTAGAACTTAATGGTTATATAAAAACGATTGTAAATATCTCACTACCAACTATTGTGCAAAACTTGTTAGGTATAGATATGAAATCAAAGAATTTTTTAGAGGAAGACAAAAAAAGAGGCTTTAGTGTTCATTCCAGCTTGTATATAATACAATTGCGTTGTATGAGATCGTCTTTTAACATTAAATTTTAAGAATTTAAAATGGTATAATTGTTTTTTAAACAAGACACTAATGATGAATGAAACTTAATGATAATATATTACTGTCATTGCTAAAAAAATCATAAACAACGAATGAACACAAGAGATTTATGTGGTTTGGTCGGTGTGACCAATATCCACAGATAATACATTTATGGCTAACTACCTCATTCGTAAGAATTACAAATACAAAATAAAAATATAAAGAAAGACTAAATTAAGGTTATATAAATAAACGGGCTAAACACACAAGCCCAAACCATCAAGTCCAATCAAACCTCTATAAACCCAACATATATCAACATTATTGTCTCCAACATCCACATATCATATGCAACACCTAACTTGTACTATATATAGCCCCTTGGCATTCATATAGGGGCAAAATTGGAACACAATTTGTTCATCAGATTGCATGTGAGTTGGTACCACAATTCCTGATGAGTACACTTTGTCTTGAAACAATACCTTCATTTATGCTTAAAATGCATGTTTCTATTGACATTGCAGTATTGCACTACCCACCCATGCTTGGTTTACCTTGGCATTTCATATTTATAAGGCTATGTGTAGTGGGGCGTTATCTTGCCAAAAAGTGCAAGATGGCGCCCCTATAACGCCCTTGTACCACCCCCCGGGGCGCCATCTTCATCAAACCTTCCTCCAGGCGCCATGTTCTTAACGCCTCATCTCCTCTGCAAAAGTTGTAACATGGCGCCCCTACCCATTACACCTCCTGTGAAGAGGGGCGTTATATAGAGTGGTGGCGCCCCACCACTACGAATGGCCTAAACCTTTTTTTTTTCAAGATTGAAACAAGAAAGTATCTTGCTGATTAAATCATATAATTGGTGTAGAGTGTAGACTGTGTAGTTTGGTTCTATAAAACATGTTTTCAAGATGTTGATTATCGATCTAACACGATCCATGTTGTTTGTGTAGCATGAAGGAGTCGATAAGCCTCGTCTGCCTTAAACCTATTCTTAGGGTTTGTTTTTTAGGCCGGGGTCTAAGTAGTAAGCAACTAATACTATACGTTATGATTACTTTCTACTTCTTCTTTTCTTTCGTTCTATTTCATATGATCATCTTTCATTTTCATGTTTCATCTATTTTATGATCATCACTTATTGTCTTTCATCCTTTTTATAGTTCATTAAACCGGCATGATGTAATGGTATTTAGATAATTTTTTGGGACAATTCCTTATATCTTTATCACTTTTAAATTTTCATATGTTTTCAAATAATATTTTAAGAGTATTATATATTATTCATCAAATATTTATGTATAGGAAGAGTATTAAATTTTATAACTTTAGAAATCAGGATATATGATTTTATTTTATTTTATAGCTACTTGATGCATGATAAACATTTAGAACTTAACGGAATAAATTGATTTTAAAAATGGAAAATTGGACATATATAATCCTACCTATTCACGATTGGCGGATAATAATCCCAAGTAATTTTTTGGCCAAAAATAATCCTACCTTATCACCCCGTTACTTTTAATAAGCCTTCCGTCCAATTTTTTAACGGAAGTTAGTTCTGTCCTACGTGGCATCCCATTCAACCGATGAGGTGTTGTCTCTTTTCCTACATGGATTTTTTTATCCAAACACCCCTAATCTTACATCCAAACACCCTCTAATCTTACATCCAAACACAAACAAACACTTTATACATATATATACAGAGAGACCGGCGGCTGAGGAGCTTTGGCAATCTCCGGCGAGCTCCGGATGGAAAACCGCCGCCGCCGCCGACGATGGCGAGATGTAGAGCGAAAAGGAAGGAAACGGTGCGTACAAAACTGTCATATTCGCCGCGCGCGGTGGTGGTGAACGATCGAACAAAATCGATGCCGAAGAACCCTAGGAGGTAGATGAACGAAGGAAGAGGACGCATCTGACGCTTTAGGAACCGGTGACGGCGACCGGTCAACAGTGGACGAGGATGATCGATTTTGGTGGTGGTTGAAGGCGGCGGCGGCGGCGGCGGCGGATGCAGGCCTTGGAGGGAGTCTCCGACGGAGATCCATGAGTGGTAGGGTGGGTCGGCAGTGGTTGTCGGCGTCCGAGTGTTTCGGAGGTAGGTAGGGAGGGAGTAACCGTAGCTCGCGGCGGCGGTGGATGACCAGAGAATTAGAGGTCGTCGGATTCGCCGGAGATAACGCCGGAGCACACCAGCTCTCCTTTCTTTCCTTCGGTGAGTGACCAGAAAATTAGAGGGGGTGTTTGGCATATTTGTTGCAAAATACTAAAATGATAAAATGAACCCTTATGTTTAATAGTTTACAGTTTAGCCCCTCAATCTGGTGACTAGGACTCCACGTCAGATGCCATGTCAGCATTTACTAACGGTGTTAGTTTTTTAACGGAAAGGATTATTAGAAATAACAGGGTGTAAAGGAAAGATTATTTTTGGCCAAAAAATTACTTGGGATTATTATCCGCCAATCGTGAATAGGTAGGATTATATATGTCCAATTTTCCTTTAAAAATTAAGACATGTGGAAAATGACAAGTTGATATACATGACTATTTAGTGCATGAAGATATATGGTTTAGTTATTTTTCTCTATTAATATTTTCATTTTAACTGGTCTTGTGTATTAATCTAATTTATGAGTGATAATTATTTTCTTGAAAAAGTTTTGCTGAATTTTTTATACAACGTATTAGTTGTCTTTTATGTTTTTCATAAATTAAAAAAATGGTTGTAAATATCTTTTTTGACCTGATATAACCGTAATTGAATGATTATGAAAGTTTTTTAAATCGAAACATCAATTATAGGCTTGAATATTTTAGCCATAACATAACAAAAGTAAGCCTAACCGTAATATAAAGAACGATCAAGCATGGGTGAAGCTTGACTGAAAGTTTAGATAGGACCGAAAAACAAGGGTAAAAAAATGGATAGGACCGAACTAAGTATATAATTTTTTTCTTAAACTGGACGGATATAAATTTTCACTTTTAAACAAAAAATAAGTAAGGCCCGGGCCCTGTCGGACCCTAATGATACTTCGCCCCTGCGATCAAGGTAAAGTTCCAATATCTATTGTATTATTTTATTATCTTAAAGATTTAATCATCTTATAATTCATAATTTAAATGTTATAAAATATTAAACATAGGTTTAAAAATATATTTTTTTTTATTCAAATGTTATGAAATTTTTACCTATGATATTTTTCAATTTTTTTTTTCAAGTTCTAAAACATAAACATAATGTACAAGTACAATTCACCAACTTTTTTTTTCTTTATTAGTGATTTTGTTTTTTTTCTTTAGTCTTCACTATTATTAAGTTTGGCATTTTTTTGTGTTTGTCTTTTCTTTATTATTATTATTTTTGGTTTTGTTTTTTATTCGAGTCCAACTCCGCAACAAGTTTAACAAAAAAGTTGATGGTATAATAGATATATTTGTGTAACATAGATTTTATTTGTTTTCAATCTCAACACACGAGTTGGTGGAGATTCGATAGTTTATGTTTTTTGGTTGTTATACAAATTTTTATATATATGTTTACCTTACCTATCGTTATAGAAATGCAAATGTTTTGTCTGCCGCATTATCCCCGGATAGTACCTTTATTAATATTTTTTTTCATTATTTTAAAATCATTTCTAGTAAACATTTCATTGGTTTTAATTTTAGTTTCACCTCATTGTCTTTAATTAGGTATTTAATTGTTTGTACTTTTATATATAACCAGACTTCTAACTTCAACGTTGTTATGTTGTCTTTTTTTTCCCCGAAAGAACCAATCTGTAGGAACCACGTGAGACTCGAGCCCGGGGGAACTAAACGAGACTTGAATCCGGAGGACCACACGAGTCCAGAGCAACCCAAAAATACTAAAGTGGCTCTCAAGCGGCGATGTCAGATGCAAAGTGGGTCATCATAACGCCACATACGCCTATCGCCAACGCCACGTATGTGCACATGTCTGAGTGCGAGTTAGGGTGTGGGTTGCCACTGGTTGTGTCTGGTTATATAGGAATACAATTCCAAATAGACATTTCCTTATAAACTACTTCAAGGTTTATGTGTCTATCAATGTAGGATAAGCTCAACTAGACAACTTCTAATGATTTAAGCTAGGTTAAACCACACACAACTTTGAACATCGATATCTCATTCATCTTAACTTCAATTTTGGACAAGGTTTTTGTTCGTTGTAATCCTCTCATGTAAACGAACACTACCGAGCTAATTAACAGTTATATAGTAACAAAGGGTGAGGTTATTGTGAGAAGTTTAGTTTGGATAAGAAGGATAAGAAGGAATTATAGCCATTAGATCTTTAATTAAATGAAGATCAATGACTTAAAATTTTCATGGGTAAATTAGAGAGAAAAACTAAAGAAAATAAAGGTATTTTTGACTTTTTATCAAATTCCCCCCATTTTTTAAACCTTCATAACTTTTAGATACCACATTCTTTTAAAAAAAAAATTACACCATAAAAACGAGCGTTTTTTATCTTTAAAACGCGTATAGTGTTGCTATATAAAAAATTAAATTTTTTACTCTTTCGATTGTATCAAAATGTTCAGATCATTGTGTCATTGTGTCGAAATGTTCAGATCATTGTGTCATATTGTGTCAAAATGTTCAGATCATTGTGTCATATGGTGTTAAAAACCGAAAGAGTATTTTTTTTTTAATTTTAGATATAGCAGCACAATATATATACTTTTGACACGACGACACAATGACACATTGATGTGTCAAAATGTTCAGATTATTGTTTCATATGATGACAAAAACCGAAAGAGTAATTAATTTTATATATAGCAACACTATATATACTTTTGACACGATGACACAATGACACAATGATCTGAACATTTTGACACAATGACACGATGATGTGTCAAAATGTTCAGATCATTGTTTCATATTGTGCCAAAAACCGAAAGAGTATTTAATTTTATATATAGCAACACTATATATACTTTTGACACGACGACACAATGACACAATGATCTGAACATTTTGACACAATGACACAATGTCCTGTGTCAAAAATCAAAAGAGTAATTTTTTTTTCATTTTTTATATAGCAACACTATATGCGTTTTAAAGATAAAAAAATGCTCGTTTTTATGGTGTAATTTTTTTTAAAAAAATAATATCGTATGTGAAAGTTATGAATGTTTAAAGAAAATGGAGGAAGTAGATAAAAAGTCAACAAAAGTGGCTAAGACTAAAATACCCCTCCTTCCTTTTTTATTAGATCAAGATCCAATGGCTGAAATTCCTTCTTATCCTTCTTACCTAAAACAACTTCTCATTTAAACCTCTCTCTAGTAACAAATACTAATTATTATTTTATGTCCAAATTAAGTGAAAAAAACTATTTTTTTCACCATAAATTCTAACAATTCCTCGCATGAATAGAGATCGATTCTAATACACAAGTGTCAAGATATAGTTCCACCGCCTGAGTATTGCAGGAGAAGTAGGTGTTCCCTGTGAACCCTACCTTGTGAAGTATACAAATCATTAAAAGTCATTTGCTTATCCTCCTTTGATATCACTAATTTATCATAGGAATGGACTAGAAAGTGTGTAAGTCCCTTTGCATATTGAGTACTCCCCCGCACTGACCTCAAATCCAACATGTATATCACTTTATAAATTATATGGCACTCCTCATTTTAGTATATTTATTTTTTTATGTATACACACATGTATTTAGAGATACAGTTCAATTGAGAACTCTTTTGTTTTATAAAAATTACGAGAATAGAGCTCAAATATAGTTCGATTAAACTTATTTTAGTGGCTCGTCTAACCATAAAAGCTAAACCTCAAAATATAAACCCTTAAATCTAAAATGTGGCATATACCTACCGGTATTTAAGAAAATAACTTTATATCAATAACTCTCTAACCCAAAAATAATAATTTTAAATCTTAATTAAACATATGATCATACTACAAGATCTAATCAAATTCGTACCGATAGGTAGCCGAGGTAACTCATGTCATGTTGTCATCATTTATCAACCATTCATTTGATAACACGTGTCACCAATAGCTTTTCCCCACATATGCCATGTATCAAATCATTAATTCGTACTTGTTTCTAAAAAGAAAAGAAACAACATGTGCTAGTATCGAAACAAAACAAATTCATCATCACTTGGACGATTTATGAAGAAATCAGTTTGTGAGCTTAAACAAACTTTTTACTTATAAAATATGTTAAATTTACACTTTATAAAATTAATATGTTATGTAATAAATATTGTTGTATATATTCTCATAAAAAAGACAACTAAATAATATATTAATTTGTAATTCAAAAATAAAATTGTGATTATATATAAAATAGTTACCTAAGCATATAAATAAAATAACTAAATAATTAATAACTATTAAAATGTCTAAGCCAAATTTGAGTTTAATAATTACTCACAAGCTGATCTCAAGCTTTGTTAAGTTAGATAGATCGTGTTTAAGATTGCACGAGCTTGTTGCTTAACTTGATTCGTACACATCCCATCCATAACACAAAATAACGAAAAGTCGAAAACACAAAGTTGTTTGACCAAGTTTCTAAAAAAAAAAGCATTTTATTTTGACTCTCTATCATGAGGTTTGACTTTTGAGGAATCAAGACATCATGTTAGTCTTGAACCAACAACTATAAAAACACCACCACCCCCACTACTTCTAAACAAGATTTGACCCTTAAACATGTCTTATTCTCTCCTCCCATGTTTCTTAGAAAATGATAGCCATTAAACATGTCTTATCCCTTGAATTATTTCAATTAATCCAATTAATAACACTACTACACACCTCCCATTACCATCATGTAGTGGCCGTACAAAGACTTCTTGTTTTTTTTCTCTTAGTTTTTCCAAGTATATAATTATAAATTTTACACGGACTCATGTCATTCCATATATGCATATATAATGTATCATATATTATCTATAACTCAAATTATGTAACTATTAAAGAGGATTTTATGTGAGAAGAATTACTATTTGCAATGTTCCATTAGTAACATTAATCGATCCGGGTTTGAGTCCTGTCTTATCTCCTCTCCCCAAGTTGTTTTCTTCTTTTCTATTTTTAGTCTAAATGCTTTATTAATATTTTTCTCTTTTCTTTTTCTTTATTGTTTTATCTTTAAATATTAATTTAAACTCTGTTTAAATTTGTTTTATAAAATAAATCCAGATTTATGTTTTTTTTAAACGTTTTGACATGACTTGAAATTTTAATTTTATATATATATATATTTTTTTTTGTAATGGTATCCATTATATATTAACAACCAAAATAAAGGTTACAACTCAGTCCGACATACGGGGCAAGCGGGCAACAAGCTGCGCCGCAAGCCCTTTTTGAATAGCAAAACCTAAGCGGATAAAAACAAGTTTCTTAGCTCTAGGAGTCACTATATGTCCATGCATAACCTTCTGGATCCGCCCGAGCGTGTCCGCAGCCTCAGACGTGAGGTGCCCGAACGTGTCAAAAGCAAAGGGGACAAACACATGCTGATTCTTGAGACATGCCTTCTCTTGCTTGTCCACCTTACCCGCAGCCGCCTTAGCAGCAGCCTGCCCCGCCGTGAAAACTCCAGAGCCAAAGCCCACAAGGGGAGAGACCCCAGTCAGATCGATGCAAGCGTGCTTCCCCCTTGACCACCCAAACACCAGGATATCCGCTGGTCTAAGGGTCGAACGCCCCTCTTTTGGGTCAGTTAAGAAGTTGACGGGGGCTTCTTTCTTGGCTGAAATCCCAGCCTTTCTGAAAATGTCAAATAGCACATCCCGGACCCAGTCATGACGGTACTTGAACCCCGGGAGATCTTTACAGTGAACCGCGTGCTCCCCAAACGAGTCCAAACACGCCTTGCATCGTTTTGAAAGGGACAAACTTACAAATTGCAAATTACTCGATTTTAAAATGTTTGTGAATATGCACTCAAAATTTAAAAAGGTGACTAGTTTGTGTAATGTACTTGTTTTTGTCATTCAAGTCACTAGAATTTAAAATATGTCCACTTTTAGAAAAAGTTTAATCGTTTGTGTACTTTTTATAGATCCTCAAGGATTTCAGATTAGATACATATCTCACAACACATGTTCTATCAATTATTAACATTTGAATCTAACCTATAGGAATTTAAAGAAAGTTTAATAATTAATTTGACATTTTTAAAAATTCCTCGTATTTAAATCTTGATTTGTTTATAACACTTCACATAAAAGAGTAAAAGACCCATGATTGTCTAACTTTCTATGTATCATTGTAGTCTTAAAAGACTTGTAGTAAACAATAATAATCTACTATGAACATATATAAGATAAAAGATAAGACAACGTGAAACAAAACAAAAATCCTAACTACTTAACTAACGAACAAGCCTTAAGACGGCGTTTTAAATGCTCTTTAACCAACCAACAAAGTTCTAATTGGGAATTGGGAATGTGGGTATATGATGATAAAACACATGTGGATGTTTCTTTATACAATTTAATATGATTTTCTTAACAATTTAAGTGTTTTGCAAATATTTAAATTATCAAAATTTTTTATATATATTTGTATAACGTTTATCAACTTTGTTTATATGTTTTAGATTTGGAAATCAGAAGAGATTACAACCCCTGATGAGCTTGCCTTTATGGTCATAGACTTGATGGGTATTTGGATGACAAAGTTGTTCTATCTTTGAGGATTCTCAAGATCAGTCTAAATTTTCTTACTTTTTTGTGATGATATAACTATTTGCTCCTAGATTTTTTAAGCTTTATTTCATTAATGTAACGCTATCATGTTTTGTTAGGCGGTTTATATGGGTCAAGTCGACATTTTCGGGTTGCAAATATTAAATAAGTTGGTTTGGGATCGTTAAGGGAATGTAGCGGGTCAACCAAACGTGTCGATTGCATAGTGAGGACGGGTACAAGTATGTTTTGTTAGGCTTCCATGTTATCTTTTGAACGTTTGATGTATTAGAATACATGTTTTTTTTTTGTTGAATGATATGTTTGATACGGTTTAAAGTAGTTTCAACATTATATTGTACAGTTATTGGGGAATATTGATATATTATTATCATTTACATGTTTATATATATGGGCAAAAACAAAAGTAAATTTATTTTAGCAAAGAACAAAAATTACGGTTTTAGAATCGCAACAATTGCTCCAAAAAATTAATTAATATATTCAATAAATAGCAAATATTGCGGTTCTAAAACCGCAACATTTTCTCAGATAGAACCGCAACATTTGATCACCTACCAAAAGTTGCGATATCAAATGCTCTGGTTAGTAAACCGTAGTTTTTACCTAAAATAACCGCAACAATAGACCATTTCTGTACTACTATCTTGAGGTGAACATAATGTGATTAGTTTTGCAGCAGAGAGGTCATAGGAAAGATGAGAAAGAAAAGACATGAATATGGACTCCCACCACTGAAACATCATGTACATATTCAGGTTTTCACATGTGGCCTTTTTGTTTATTCAAATCGTATTTGTACTATTTACATTATAAATTAGTATTTAATTCATATAGTATGTGTACTTAATTTGTTGCAAATTAAATGTTATATTATTAAAAGTTTATATATATGCTCAGAGTTATCAACCTAATTAAGCATTTGAACATGTAATTTTTGTTGCAAAAATACAACTAAAAAATTACTTGAAAGATGTTCATCATCATATGCTTCAATATTATCCTTACCATTTTAAGTAAGTACCGTGTGATTACTTAATATCTTATAAAACTTAAACATGTTTCAATTCGGACTATATATGTACCAGTAGAAAACCCGCGCGATGATGCAATGACTATAATTTATAACATTGTATTCGTTCTTATATTTAAAATCTATTTTTTTATATTTGACTTATTTTTTTATTTCATAAATCATTAAATACATTTAAAACTTTTATTAAATTTTTAAGTAAATGACAACTTTGTCATCCTCAAATGTATTATCTATGCTATATTACAATACATATAAGGAGGACAAAATTATCATCCTCATATATAGTCCTTTAAACATAGTATTAAAATTATCTTATAATTCACCTTTAGTTAAAGTAACTCACCTTGAGTTATTTTTTTGTTTATAATATATACACCCGTTCCAAAAATATGTAAAGTAAAAAATAAGTCAAATACAATAATGGAAATTTAAATAATCAACTTAATGACAACAGAAGTTTATGATTTATATATGTAAAGTAAAAAATAAGTCAAATACAAAATTATCTTTTAAATACAAAATCAAATACCATATTGTAAATTGTCACCGCCGCAACATCATGCAGTTTTCCTACTAGTAATATAGTATAGATAGACAACTTTGGTAAGTTTCTTCTTTAAAAATGTGTGTTTTGACTAAAAACCTTAAACACACAAATCCAATACAAAAAAAGTGTACTAGATAAAAGACTATTTTTATTTGTCACGTACAAAACCGAATATCATGTTGTAAATTGTCATCACCGCAGCATCGTACGGGTTTCCTACTAGTAATATAGTATAGATAGACAACTTTAATTAATTTTCTTCTTTAAAAATATGCGTTTTGCCTAAAAAAAACTTTAAACACACAAATCCAATAAAAAAAGATGCAGATAAAACACTATTTATTATTTGATAGTATAATATAAATAATATATATTTAAATGCCATGTGATTTCTTTATGATCAGGCATAAAAGAAACTTAATAAATACTGATTTCAAATTACACGGTGATACTAATAAGCATACAAAACTATTGTAAAATTTACATATTTTTATTACAATTATACTATTAAAACAATAGCACCGTGTTATTTTTATAAAATAGCACCGCGTATTTGTAAACGTTACATCTACATGATAAATAACATTGTGTTATTTTCGTACTAGCACTGTTTTATATCATATTTTTGTGAACGTTTTAAAATATTGTATTTAATATATATATATATATATATATATATATATATATATATATATATATATATATATATAGGGTAAGGATATATTGAAAACCCACTTGAGTTGGAAAAACCATGGAAACTCTTCAAAAACGAGGCCAAAAAGTTTTTTTTTTTCAAAATTTTTTTAGTGATTCTTTGCCTTATATCGATCCCCATAGTGAAAAAAAATTAAAAAACCGCCTAGGGGGTTTTTTTAAAAAAAATTTCCAAAATCTAGAATTTTTCACGTTACATATGTGAAAAAAGCCCAGTTACATATGTAAATTTCACTTCTTACGTATGTAAATAAAACACTAATTATTTTTTATAAAAATATTTCCTAGGCGCTTTTTGATTTTTTTTAACCAAAAGTATTAAAATGGGATGTAGAATGTATAAAAAAATATATGAAAATAAAAACACGATTTGTTAGCCCCGTTTTGGCCGAGATACTAAGTATATGCAAAAAAACGATTTTTTGAGAATTTTTTAAAAAAAATCGAGTAGGCGTTTTTTTGATTTTTTTTAATAAAGGGGAGCTCTATAACATAGAGAACCACCATAAAAAAATTTAGAAAAAAAAAACGAATTTTTTACCCCTTTTTTGAAAAGTTTTCATAGTTTTTCCAACTCAAGTGGGTTTTCATTTTATCCTTTCTATATATATATATATATATATATATATATGTATTATACATGTATTATTAATAAAATATACTTGATTTTATGGTTTAATTTTTTTTATAAAAAATAAAAAGTTTATGAAGTCATTCTAGTTTCAAAAAGTTGGCGTAATTAATAATTTAATATCTATTGAAAAACATCAATAGTCCACATGACACTTATTTATTGGTTCCTGCGGTTTGTATAATATAAAAAGTTTGTATTTGATCTCAATCCTATATATACACACACACATATATACATATATAATTATATATATATAGTATAATTTAATACATGCTTTGAGAAGTTCTACCTTTGTGTTTGGAGAGATTTCGCGAGATCGGTTTAAAACAAAATCTAAATCGAAACATAGATAAGAATAAACACCTCACAATAGGTGCATTAAGAATTTTGTACATCATGGTCATCGATTCGATTATGATAGTTGAATTTTATCTATTTAATTTGATTCTATGTTAGAAATATTATTGCTATTGCTTCAACTCATATTCCTCTAAAAGTGCATCTCGCTCTAATACACCGGAATAAATTACATACATGCATTAAGATGCGAAAGCTTTTCCCTTCTTTTTGGGTGTGAAACAAAATCAAACGTATTTTAAAGCTTATAAGAGAAAAATAAAATTCGAAAAAATAACCATAATAATGATAAAAGAAAACAAATAAATCAAATTATTAAAGATTTAAAGGGCGAGCAAACCAGTCGAGGGGATGAATGCGAACCAGATGGCACGGGTGGGTAGGGATTATCCATTTTAATTAAAATATTGTTGAGTCAACCTCTCGGGTCAACTCATTTCTACATGTAACCAATACATTAGTTTTTATTAAATTTAAAGTGGTTCATTCAAATCATTAATGGAAACAATTTGGGTATGAAGTATGTAATAATCAAATTCAAGAATCACAAACAACAAAGGTCAAAACTTTCCCTCTATTATCAACCAAACTCTAGCTATAAACTGGCCCACAATCAAGATTCCAAAACAGGTGATATAGAGTTTACTTTTCTTTTTAATTCATTTAATGTTAGCTATATATACAACCCATATAGGACTTTGCAATCCAACTAACACACCCTACTTTATATTCTTGAAAACATGAAGAACTTTCAAGAAACACCCATGGACAAAGATGAAGAGTCTGAAGAAAGCAGCTGGACCTTTTACTTTGAAGAGTTTTTATGGCAAAATGATCAAAAAGTGATCATGAATTGTAATGAAACCCTAAATTCATTGGTGCCAGATGCTACTTCTTCATCTATGGTCAAGAAAGCAGCTTGCTTTCAAGATGATGAGACTAAGAAACTGAGGTTCAAGAAAAGAAAAAACAAAGGAGTAATAGTTGATGATTCTTTAGAAGACACTGCTAGTTCTCCTTTAAGCGGACCGAAGGTAAGTATACATGCATTATTATTCAAACGGGCCGGGTCGATTAGGTGCTAAACCCGTTTATTGTTGAAGTTACTAATGGATTATGATGTATTTAGTTGTAACCTCTTATAAACAAAATGAAAATGTTAGGCATTTGAGACTTTTCTGAGTAGGGTTTTAGGGAGGTTCATTTGAATTTTTCAGGTCTTTATGTATACATGGTGTAGGAAGATCATTAATTTACACATTTTGATCACTAATTGTCTCTTCTTCTTTTCTTAAACAGGCTACATTTTTTGATCAAGTGAAAATCAAGAACAAGAAAACCCTACACATCTCAGAGGTTAGTTCAAACAGTTATTACAATAATGTATGATATGGTTGATCAATATATATGAAAAAAAAAAGTATAGTGTTTTAAAGTTGAGGGTGGGACAAGACTCAAAAGGGTCCATTGACCCCCACCCCTAGAATCTGTCCATTTTTCATACACAAAAGTTGATTTTAAGTAAAGCATGAGTTGGACCCTTAGAATTAATTAACCTTATGATAACATTCAGCCCGTTATAAAGTTTTGGTTCCGTCACTAATTTGATCAGGCGTTAACAGTTAAATTGTTTCTAAAATGTGGATTTTGCAGGAGAAAGTTGGCACATGTGAAGAACAAAACAAGAGAAGGGTTAGTTCAAATATGGGGTTAAAGAAAAGAGGGCTTTGTTTAGCACCTTTGTCTTCATTAGCCAATTATCTCTCTTGAATGAAAAGACAATTTCTTTGATGCAAAACCCTTTGAACACCAATTAAGATGGATCAAATAATTCTCCTGAAAAGATACAAAAAACTACTTCTAAGATGAAGTTTTTGTATCTGTTACATTAGGATGTGATCATATGCCATAAAACGGGTTTATTAGCTTTTTGTGTCGCTTTGTAGCCCGAATATTTCATTGTAAACTCAGTGAAAAATAATTAGTTGCAAATCATCTCAGTCGAAGTATTTAATGGTCGACTCAAGGGATGCCTGCTCGACAATTATGATCTTAAGTTTCTGCGAGTTTAGAGTACGTAATAATCTGATATTCAGATCATGTAAGTTGCAACAGCAATGATATGATGATCTTTTAGTTCAAGATTGTGTGTCCATCTCTAAACTAAATCATTTTGTTGCAACTCATTATATATTCTATTTTGTAGAAATTGTAATACCCATTTTTGAGTGAATATATTGTCATTTATTTTAACTAAAATATATATCATATATATGGTTCTTTTTTATTTATATATATATAAACCTAGTTTCTTTGTTTGTTTCCTGCAAAATGTAATTTTGAGTTTTCTAAATAAAAGAAATAAATTATAATTTGCAACCTGCAACCAACAACCAAATATAAATAGGATACTATCAACATGTTTATATAACCATAAAACACCCTGGCCTGGACACAAAATTAGTAGGAGAATCAAATACCAAATACTATTCAATAGTTAAGATTAAGTGATTTTAAGACTATAAATATTTGAAAAACTTAAGTAAAATAAGTTGGAAATGTATATATATTTACGAGAAACTTAAGTAAAATAGGGTGCTTTAGACTATGCAAGACTAAAAGTTAAAGAATAAAGCTATAGTATGATTGTATAATACTTATAAAATATTCTTGTATGTTATATATGAAATTAGGACTTACTTAGCGTTAGCTGACTTTTAACATGCATGTCAGGTTGATGTGGTTATGCTAAATTGTGTGAGAAAGCTCTTGTTCATTTGTCGTTTTGATAATTGAATGATTAAACCATGTTTCTTTTAAGTGTTTTAAAAGATTCCGCCGCTCAAAGTTTTTATGAAATTCGGTTGAAGAATTATGTATGTTATGGTTATCCAACTGTGAGACTTTCCGAGTTTCGAGTCTTATACACCTATTGAAATCATCTTCGTCTTGTCTATTATTTTATAAAGGATTTTAATTGTTTGTATTAATCAAATGAAATAAAGAATGAATTCTAGCTTTTTACAACCCAAAATTGAAGTCGGGTTTAAGATGCTTTAATTAGGTAAACATGCAATAGAAAAGATGTCACATGAGAGTAGGTAGACAATACAATACAAGCTGCAAACTAGCCATTTTCAAAACTAAACATAATTATACCAATTGGTTAATAGTCAAACCAGCAACATTCATGTGATAATATTTTTTTTACTTTAACTTAAATCACTAAAAGTTATTATCGAGAATCAAATCATTAGAAGACTTTTAAGTACGTTACGTAGATTACAAAAATGTTTATTTTACTTTAACATGATGATATTTGTATTAGCTAGTTTTGTGTTTGTGGTGATAAATTAGAAGATAATGCACGAATAATTTACCTTGATCATTTATTGGTAAGTTTTTGTTAGTCAGGGATGAATCGAGCCAGAAATCAAGGAACAAAGTTTGTGTTTTGTGGAGGGATTGAACGAATAGTGAGAACTAGAATTTGCGTGTTATTCATATATTCACAAAAGCAACCACATACCCTTATATACAAACAGTTTGGTGTCATTTCAAACTGTTGTGTCGGTTGAGATATAACTGCCAAATTGTCAAGCGACGCAACCTAGGACATAGAATTCGTACATCTTGCATATTATATGTCTAAATTGAGAACATGTGTGTGAATTTTCTTGTTTTATAATTGGATTTTGGCCTAAAGAGGAGTTTCTACAAAATATGATTTTGAAATAAATAAGATCACCATTGAAGGATGATTGGATTAACCTCTAAGATGAAAAGATTGGAAATCATGGCTCTTTGAAAGGAAATGTTGTTTTAGGCCATTTTGGCCTCTAATTGGCAAAGGTGCTAACAAGAATCAAGAGTTAGGAACTTCAAGTAACCAATGCGAGGCGAAACTATCCTTTTAACTATTATGATTAGTTGTATATTTGTGATCTTAATACTTATGAGTCTTGATGTTATACAATGGTTTATATGTTAAGGTATGATTATGTTTTAGATAAAGATTGGACTCAAGCATAATAGTTGTGACATTCTTGTCAAATTTGAGAATTCATAAGCTAGTTGTAATTTATCGTATTAGAAGGTAACTCCCTTAACTTGATATCACCATTAACTTGTAAATTGGTGAATAGCATATTAGCATTATATTAGCATTGTATTAGCATTGATAATGAGCCTTGAATCTCAAAACTTTTATGATCTTTACAAGAATACCCATATTGATTAAGGAACTTATATTTCTTCAACTTCAAAATATGTTGGTTGTTATGTGGAACTTTGGCTTGAAGATATAAGTTTCTAACATGAAAATATGTACATTTTGTTGTCATGGGCATATGAGTACACCTTTGGGCATACAACTATGCCTTAATTCTTCCAAGTGTGACCAAAACTTGGGAGCTAGTGGGCGTTGCCACTAGAGGTGTTTATCGGTTTGGTTTACGGTTTATTCAGTTCGATTTATTCGAATTGAAAAAAACTTGTCTAACTGTAAACCGAATCAAACTGTATTGGAAAAGTTCATAATAAAACCATATTCAATCGTATTCAATTCAGATTGGTCCCGGATAAAACCAAATTCAACCGTCCCCAACCAAATAATATATTTTGCCCACTTTTTCGGATAACACAAAAAAAATTGCATTTTAACATATTCTAGAAGTTTAGAGTCACAATACAACATACAAAACCCGAATATATTCTTAAACAAAAACAAAAGCTTCAAAGTTTGATGAAAAATAAAACTTCAAAGTTGTGAACTAATGGACTCATGTGTTATGAGAATGGGCTAAATGTTTGGAATGTTATATTACAGAGTTAAAAAAAAAACTTATTATGTTTAAATGGATAACAGAATAAACCGAAAACAAAACACACATACGTAAGCCGAATTCGCAATTCGGATACGCTTAGAAACCGAACCGTAATACGAATTTCCAATATGGATCAATTTTTTCAGATACAGTTCGGCTTTCGGTTTATTCGGATTTCAGTCATTTCTGCACACCCCTAATTCCCACCTCTAACTCAAACTTATTTCACCCTCATATCGCCCCTGCAGGACGGTGTTGAGACGATATGTGGACATTTCACGCCCACTACAGATAGCCTTAGATTAGTTTTTAACCAATAGTTTTTTTTCACTATTTTTTCTAAATAAATAGAGATGGAATTAAAAGTTTTGCAAAAACTATAAATCTAATCGCGAAAGTTTGAGAAGAGTCAAGGGACCCTTTCTGTAACTTGTTAAATCAAATTCAGTAACTCGATTAATGCATGAAAGCTGTGGGATCATTTTCTAGACGACGATCTGAAGCCCAATTTCATTAATTCACCGGAATATATAGAAAGAAATCACATCTCCTCGCATCGCAGCAATGGTTTTGACGTCCAAAATCAAATCCATCGATTTTTTCAGGTCTATATTCATCCTCCATCATCAATATATATATATGATATATATAGTCGAAAGAACATCTGATAATTTTTAATGGTTTTATGCGTAGAAACTGTTTTAGTAGATCGTGACTGAGTGAATTAACAGTATGTGATTAAACTACATGTTAAAAACAAGTATCTTTAATTTACGAACCCAGGATCTCACAAAAAGAAAAAAATACATGTACTTTTACTGATCCAATCTTTTACGGAATCGATCCCCTTTTAACTGTATAAGAATGTGTTGGCCGGGTTGAGTCATTGATCCATGACGAAGATGGTCAAACGATTTCGGGTTGCTTGATACGGTTCAAGGACCCGAATTCGGGATCCACTATTGAAGCGGACCCGAATTCAGGGCTCACTATCCCACGGTTTCAGGACCTGCTTTTGGAAGGAACATAATAGTTGGTCCCTAAATCGTGGGATAATTGTTTGCTCATAGCAGTAACTTTCGGTCCACGTGGGTGGTGGTTAACAACTTGGTTTTGTATCACCCACGCTCTCATTGGGTCCTCTAGAGCTCGTGTTCCAAGCTATTTTTAGATGTTGCGGACCACCTTTTGCCGGAATTTGGTCGTAAAGTGCGCTTGTGAGTCTCGAAGGACGCAAAGCGCCTTGCCACGCTGGCAAGGCGCCTTGGTGTGCGCCTAGCTCGCATTTGACTACTATGGATGAAATACTTTCTAATTATATTTATATATCTAATATATACCCCATTAATTTTCTGTTAATTTAAATGGAAAAAGGCTGCAATGATCAACTTATTAGTATGGTAGACATCTTCACAGCATTCAGTGGCGGATCTAGAAATTTTTTTCAGTGGGTGCAAAAAAAAATTCAGTAAAAAATTACATAAGTTAATAAAAAACAACATTAAAAATAGTTATTTTTATTCAAAAAATTTGATAACTTTGGGCGTCTTGAGTGCTAAAAAGAAGCTATTTTCACAAACTTTGGGTGTCTTGGGTGCCAAAAACAGCTAAAAATAAGCCATTTTCAACAACCTTGGTCCTTGGGTGCCTCGAAAAAAAAACCTTGGGTGCCTAGTCGTTCGGTTCAAGGAATTAGCACTAAAATTTCAAATTTGAGTAGGTGCCTATGACCCCGCTGGATCCTAGGTGGATCCGCCTATGACAGCATTACACATGAGCTTCTTCATCTGTTAAGGTTAAGATTAAGATTATTATACCTTCTCACATGATTTTTTAACCCATTTTTTATATACCTACAGGAAAATTCCAAGAGATTTGACAGAGGCATCACTTCCAGGTGCAGGATTATCCATCGTGGCAGCTGTCTCTATGTTCTTTTTATTTGGACTGGTAGGAAGCTCAACCTTTGCTCCAAGTTTGATTATTTTTATGACAATATACCTTGAGAACTGCGTAAACACTTTTACATACTGTGATCCGTAAGAGCGTTTACATCAGCTTATTTATACTACTTAAATAAATATAGTTATAATATAATGACATTATCTACTATATATTTTCTTCTCTCTCTCACCAGCACTACATGCAAGTGTTTGTGCGGTTCTTGTATTTATTATTGGTCCCTACGGGTCATTGAACAATCATCGAATCATCAAGAACACGGAATGAACACGATTTAGAGGAACCCAGAATTTTTGATCGAATATCACGTTCGATTACATTCGTTCTGCGTATCCATGCGATATATATATATATACACACAATGACATGGAGGTTGAAAGCGGTTGTAGACTTTCATCTTTGACAATACAGACCCTGAACTAATAACAAATACACAAAGATACTAAACTATACTTTCTAGTAATTACACAATTTACCCGTAACTTTGTGTGTCAAACTTGATCAATAAATAAGGCCAACATTTATCTTAAACGATAGTTCGGTATTGCAGGAGTTGCGTACTTATTTGGCCATCAGTACTACCACTTCTGTCATAGTTGATCAAAGTTCCGACTCGGAATTCTTACTTATTGGTTTTAATATGAGGTATAGTTCACGAAAATTCAAAATTTTCTTTTGTTTTCTTTCTAGCCTTTAATATATGTTTTCTTTCTGAAATTTCGAGTGACAGTTTTAAGACAGTTATGTAACTGCATAATCCACACCGACTAGTTTAATGAAAATGTGCATTTGGGCATGTTAGCATGTATATTTCTCAACATACACGAAAACATGAAGCCGAATAATGATTTTTGTATCTATGTGCATTGCAGTTTTCCATCTTTATCATGTGAGTTTGCATCTCTGGATGTTAATGATGTTCTGGGAACGGTAACTTTCAGCATCTTACTTCTGTTGGTTGCTTGTGATCGAAGTTATCTTAAAAATTTATTTTGTTAAAGGGTATTTTGGGTTTTTATTTGCAACTTAAAAGACTGGGGGCAATTCTTCTGAACATCATGCTTCATAGCTCCATTTTGTTTCTGTTATCTGCAGAACAAGCTGAACATAACTAAAACAGTACGCAAATATGCGATCAATAAACATTTACAAGCTACAGGCCCTGAGGTTGAACCTATACCGATTTTCTCTACAACTAAGCATGATGATAAGATTGAGCAGGAATATTATGGTGAAGGATCAGTTACACTAACTTCTCATAATTTTGAACGAATAACTCATTCGTAAGTGAATCAACTAAACTCATATTTAAGCAATTTACTCATGGTTATGAGTGGCGGGGTGTTACAAATCTCTTGATTTGAGGAATGCACATATTCTAAACTCTTAGCATATAACATTTTGTTTGCTTGATTGAAGGCATCCAATTGTGGTTGTGGACTTTTTCGCCCCATGGTGTGGTTGGAGTAAGCGTTTGGTATGTTTATTTGCTCATTTTAATTGTCACATTTCATGTAGATAATCTAATTATTGTTAGCACCTCCATTTGATTACAACACCTTACAAAAAAAGTATGAGAAAATATTTAACTTGATTACTATTTCATGCTTTTATCCTTTTTTATTCATGCCAGAAACCAGCCTGGGAGAGTGCAGCAAAAATTTTAAGAGAAAGGTCTAAACTAAAGTCTACATATCTCTCAAATAACAGATGTTATTCAGTAAATGATACATATTTTCTACTTTCTAATGTTGTTTTGTTTTCGCATCACCAGACATAATCCAGAAACCGATGGGCGCATTCTTCTGGGAAAGGTGGATTGCACTACAGAACAAGAACTTTGTACAAGGTAATTGTTGACATTTTGTTCTTGCCGACAATTTTGACCCGTTTACTTATAACTGGGTTTATTTGGGATGTGTTTTATCTTAAACGGGTCAAAAGTGACCCACCAGAGTGTAGTTTAAATACATATAAACCCTCATAATTATCACATGCACTATTTATAAAGTTTAAGGAAGTGGAAACCAAGTGTTAACGGGTCAACCCAACCCGACTCTTACTAGATCCATTTTGACCCGGCCCGTAAAAACTCATCAATCAAAACATCATCCAGTACACATACAAAAATTCTTTAGGTTTTCTTAGTTCTGTCTTATGGCTTCATCAGTTATTACTTATTCTCAGTTTCTCATTGTTTCTAGACTTCACATACAAGGTTATCCAACTATTCGCATTTTTCGCATGGGGAGTGATGTTAGGTAAGTAACTTCAGCCTTTTATCATTGTGTTCATCTTATAAAAAAGATTGTACTTTTATGATTTTTTTCATACTTAGATGGATGTTTAAGTCAATTTGCGCATCTAAATAAAATCTATAAAATCACGTTGTCTTGTTTTCTTGAATCAGGGATGTGCAAGGGGTTCATCAACATGAAACATATTATGGAAACCGTGATACAGATAGCTTGGTTCAGGTAAGAAGGCTTAATCTTAAGTTCTCAACATGTAAAAGTTTAATAAGTTATGTATGTATACATAATTTTAAGAAAGATGTTTAATACAGAATCAATTTTTAAATAGAGAAATGTCTGAAACGTGAAACGTATAGACAATTTCAGGTGTATGATTACATGACAATCAAATGTTGGTCTCGTTTCTTTAATGCTCAATTTTTGTCATTTAACTTGTTAAGACTACAAAATTAATTGGAAAGTAATTATCAATTAACATGATATTATCTAAGTGTTTTCTTGCATATAGGCAATGGAACATTTGATTACCCCTTTGGGTTCTCAAAACCTTTCTTTAGAAGATAAATACGGAAAGGCTATTATTTATGCAAAAAGACCGGCACCACAAGAAGGCGGATGTAGAATTGAAGGGTCTGTACAAGTAAAAAAGGTATGTGTCAATCTCAACCGATTTACTTAAAATGAAGAGTGAATTACAAGTTTTGTCCTTTAAGTTTGCACGTTTTGCAAGTTTGTCATTTACCTTCACTAATAATACTGGATGTCCTTTATGTTGCATAAAATTTCACTTAGTGTCATTTTTCCTAGCAAACCTTACACCGAGTGTCATTTATATTGTGTAAATGTTACACTGAGTGTCCTTTAGCCTAACAAACAAATTTTGGTGAAAGGTCATTGAGAGAAACCTTATACAGGACATGCAGTGTTATTAGTGAAAGTAAATGACAAAACTTAAAAAATGTATAAATCTAAAGGACAAAATTTGCAATTCACTCTAATGAATTGATTTGGATTATTTAAAGTCAATTTCAACTAATTTACTTAAAATAAGTTGATTTGGATTATTTGAAGTAGAAATTATGTTGGACTTTAATAGGCTAAAGTGATAAACCCTTTTCATAATCATATATAGATATAAGTTTTTATTATCAGAACCAATATTATGTTGATAACTGCGAGAATAACATTATAAACTTGACCCTTTTGCTTTAACAAAAACCGCTCGTACAATATATTTAAGTCATATTGTGCACTTTGCAGGTTTCGGGCAATATTATCATAGCAACCCATTCTGAATCGCACTCGTTTGATTATTCGCACATAAACATGTCACATGTGATTAACAGTTTTAACTTCGGCAACAAGATGACTCCGACAATGATGAGTGATCTCAAGAGATTGAGACCCTACATCAAGAGCCACGACAAGTTGGCCGGTAAAGCCTACATAAATTTCGAAGACCGGGAAAATGTCACAGTAAGTTTATACAAAAGTAACCAACTGTTGTTCTGTTTTAGATAACCAACTTTGTTTCGCTCTTCAAAACCCTTAAAGTTTTTGAAAAGTTTAGTTTCAGGTAATCGCGTAGGAATTTTGACACACCAAAGCATCTTATAGGATCGCTTATTATGGACTTAGTTCTTATTTTTGTAGTTGTGAATGTAAATTGCAGATAGAACATCATCTTCAAGTTGTGAAAACTGAGGTAATAAGTTCATCTCATCAACTCATTGAGGATTATGAGTACACGGTGCATAGTAGTTTGGTTCAAGCGGTTACCTTGCCGGTCGCAAAGTTCCATTTTGAGCCATCTCCCATACAGGTTGACTTTTTAACGGATAATTTCATATATATCCTTACAAAACATATATAGTTAAAGCACACATGGAGAGTTGTGACTCTGTGAGAACCACATAAACACATTTACATATTATTTTGATTGTGACATATAAGAGAGTTATGTAACCTTGTAATATAGTCTTGTTTCTTCATGATTACATAATCTAGACACCACTATGTATAAGTGTTTATGTGGTTGTTGTTATTGAATGTGCCCTTGTTTTTCAAGTTTTTCTTTTATATCTAGTTCTAACATCTAAACATGATTTTTTTTTGTTTCTCTGTTTGTGACCAGATCTTAGTAACTGAAGATCCAAAACCGTTTACTCGTTTCATCACCAATGTTTGCGCCATTATCGGGGGTGTATTTACGGTTGGTTTCTATATCACTATCATTTGTGTGTAGGGAAGATGAAGAAATAGGTTAATCAAAAGTGATTATTCTTATTCATGGCCTCTCTATTTATAATGCAAGATCCTATAATCTATTTATAGTCAAGATATTCTAGGAATACATTCCGAATTCAAATACAATTGTTATACTAATAATAATCCTATTATACCTCCGCCGGTCGAAGTGGGAGGAAGTCGTATTCTTAGACAGGATCTGGAATCGTCAGATAGAACGCGAGGCAGCCCTTTGATGAAGATGTCAGATAGCAATTTGATAATGAGAGGGGACATGTAGAATGTGAACCTTGCCTTGTATGTCCAACTCGATGTGCTTGGTCCGTTGATATTGGACCGGATTTTCATCAAGATAGATGGCGCTTATGTTATCACAATAAACAAGAGAAGCCCATGAAATTAGTTGACCAAGTTCCAATTGAATGTTGTGTATCCAACAAAGCTCGGCAACCACATTTGTGACGCCCTAGTGGCTTCTACGCTGGAGAGAGAGATGGTTGTCTGACTTTTGGAAGACCAAGAAACAAGGTTGTCACCAAGGTAGACGCCATAGCCAAATGTGAACTGTCTGCTATCTAGACACCCTGCCCAATCAACATCCGTGTAAGCAAGTATAGAAGACAAAGAAGTGGGACCAAGTTTTAGTCCAAGAGAAGCCATTCCTTGAAGATATCGAATGATGTATTTGAGGGCATTCCAGTGATCTAGCCGAGGTGCATGCATATGCATTCAAATCTGTTGAGCTGCATAGGTGATGCTGGGCTGGGTAAAAGTGAGATATTGAAAAGTTCCAGCAGGGCTACGGAATAACGTAGGATTATCATATTCCAAACCAGGCAAGGCAACACTCAGTTTGGCATTAGTTTCGACTGTTATAGCGACGAGAATGCAAGAATGCATAGAAGCTCGTTCGATGATGTCCTGAGCATACTTTATTTGAGATAAGAAAAGAGAGTTACCAGTTTTAACTAAAATTCCCAGAAAGTAGCTAAGATAACCCAAATCTTTCATTGTAAATTCCCCAGAAAGACGATCCATGAGTCATAGTCAAAGCGAATCAGAGGACATGGTAAAAACAATTTCATCCACATAAATGATAACAATTGTATTTGTATTAGGAATGTATTCCTAGAATAACTTGATTGTAAATAGATCATAGGATCCTTGTATTATAAATAGAGAGGTCATGAATAATTAAGAATAATCACTTTGGATTAACCTATTTCTTCAGAAGAGTCCATTAACCTCCAGTCACTAAGATTTCTAAATTTTTAATATATCAAGAAAATCATGAGTTGGACCATTTAGTTTTAATTGGTAGAAGATAATCTTTTGACAGCTCTAAAACTAAAAAGGTTTGATTAACCAACCTGTGTACATATTACTTTTGACCAAGTGGATCCCCAATTTAGCAGCATGTGGTTATTCAGGATCCCCAATTTAGCAGCATGTGGTTATTCTTAGGGCATGTGGTTATACTTAGAGGCATTTCGATGTGTAATTTTAGTTTTTCAAGTGTTTATGACATTTTTAGGAATTGTAGTAAGATAATAACTTGATTTAAGATATGGATGATAAGGTTTTTACATAACTTTTCAATTGTGAAACGTAAAAATACACTTATAGGGGTATTTACGATTCGGTTTTAGTGTTTTTTTTTAATTTAAACTGTGAGTCAAACCGTAACAGGTTTTTATCAATATAAACTAAAACCAACCCGCTGAAAGTTAAAACACGAATGGTTTGACTTTGGTTTATAGGGTCTTTGTCTTGTCATGTATTCATTATAGCAATGCATTGACTATAGTAAAATTTCAGGTTGCTGGAATATTGAATTCACTTCTATACAACACAATGAGAGCAGTGAAAAAGATGGAACTAGGGAAAGAATTTTAGCTCGGATACATCGTTAAATTTCCTCAAGCTTAGAAAGGACGTTCGGATTTTTTAATGGCGGCATAACCCGTTTTTACGCTTCGACGGACCATTTATTGAGAAGTTCTTGTCGTTATATAAGGAAACTAGTATCGTATATAAATATTATTTTCATATTATTTATGACGTCGTCTGGTTTTTAAGATAGGTATGATTTGACATTCTAACTAGATTCAAAATGAGCCAATAAAACTATAGTTTGATAACTTATATGGTTAAAAACATTAATGTTTTATCATTTTGGTAGGTTTACTCATTTTAATAGGTTTACTACTTATATATGTTTTAACAAATTATTTAATTCAACTTGACCCGACCCATTTTAATATAAACTTATTTTTAAAACATATAGCTTATAGCTTAACTCAATTTATCCACACAACAAATTGCAATTTTTATTTCCTCATATGCAAACATTCACACTCCAATCAACACAAACAAAAATTCAAAACATAATTAGAAAGAAAAAAACCAAAGAAAAAATCAAACACTTGCAAATCACCAACTCAAAGAGCAAGCAATTGCTCCAATAAAGCAAAGAAGGCTCATGACAATTGAAGATGCATCACTTGGAGAAGAATGCGGCGGGGTCTCATCCGATGGTGGAGCGGGTGACTCATCGCCTGTCGGAGCTGGGGACGGTGGAGATTCTGATGGTGATTTGTGGCTTCGGTCCGCCATTACAACCACCACCACTTTCTCATTGTTTTTGCAATGTTCGGCGAGTCCACTAATGAAGTAGTGGGCCCCGGACCGATCCAACTTGATCACGGTTTGACCATCGTCGTGTTTGGCAATGGGAGTTGCGGTGTTACAGTTGTCATAATCGGCTTTGCTCACTTCAAAAACCGAGTCTTTTTTACCATCGTACTTAAACACTGTAAAGGGTAAAAAGGTAATTTTATATTATGTCAATAGTTTGAGCTCCGAGCTTAAATATTTGAGCAAAAGCCCAAAGGTCGCCCAAGACGCTGTTAATCTTAAGGCCCTAGTAGAACACTCCAATACGAGAGTGGAGTCCATCATGGCAACAATTGACCCAATTGTAACTTACCTTTTATCATTTTCAAATATTATATTTTATCATTTATAAAAATATTACATTTTAAAAATATAATTTTGTACCTGAATATTGCAAATTATTAATACAGTTGAGATGAGAACCCGAAAAAAACGACCTATAACCGAAATAGCTAGGATATCGGACCACCAACTTTCTTTTAACGGTTTAAATCATACATTTTTTTGTTATCAATGGGATTGAACCCTCATTACATGAAAAAACTAAGCCTTATCTAATACCATGAATACGTAAGATCAAATGCCCTTTGATAAAAAGAAAAGCAACTGATGGTTGTTACGATTTTTTCTTTTCTGGTAGACGGTTTTTTATTTTATTATGGTTATATGTTTATAAATAACGAGGTTCCCGGACATTAAAATCAAACTTTTTATTTAGGAAAAGTTTTGCTATAACTTTTGTAAATAACATATTTTATTTGATCTAAGATATAACTATATTACTAACTGAAAATTGAAATTAGTTTGAATTAACCCAACGTTTAACCAATTTTTAACCGAAATAACCGAACTATCTTTTTTAATAACCGAGCAAACCATTTCTAACCAATACCGATCAACTATAAAAATAAAAATAAATTAAGGCGTAGCTTGTCCGTCATTTGTCTTCTATTTTCTTATAAACAGAATTTAGTGATTTGTGGGAATATATGCAGGATTATCCAAAAAAAAAAAAAGACAAAAAAACAGAAAAAAGGAAGAAAAAAAACTATAGGTTTGTTTTAGGGTTTTAGCCATAACCGACCCGACCCGACCCATGCTTATAAAATTCAAGAAACTCACGTAAAGTGTCACCGACTTGAAACCGGCTTTTCGCGGCCCATTGATCATAGGAGCCAGAAAGGCTCCACTCCCCTGAACCACCAACCTTGAAATCATAGGCATCTCCATTCTGAATCAACAACAAAAGGCTTAAAACCGCCACAATGGCGGCAATCTTGGGCGGATTATGGTGGCTAATGACGGAGTTTGCCATATAAAACTAGAAGCAATGGCTAGCACAAATGGATGAAGAAGATGATGGGTGAAATTGAAGGTGATATTAAGTGAGTATTTGTAGGGAAATTAGGGGAGAAAAGATGAAGTGGCAATGAAGCTTTTGGTTATTCTCTTCCCCTTTAGTTGTTCCCTACACATTTCTTGAGTTATAGTACAAGGCATATTTGAAGAACTTATTGAAAAGTAATATTAGAAACATATGATTTAATAATACCGATTAAATTTAGGGGCGTCAATCGTGTCGGGTTGACGGGTTATACTGCTAAACCCGAGCACAACTCGTATTTTTATTTGTAATGACAGTAACTTGGCCATCGAACACTTATTAAGTTGAACATGACTTGCTTAACATATTTATCTAAACGTGTCAATCGGGTTAGTAGGTTGACGGTAATGGCTAGGTTATAAGAGTGTTAATCGGGTTTGTGAGTTGTATAAAACGAGTTGTTACTCCACCACGTGTTGTGACGGCAATACTATAGGTAAAAAAAAAGTAAATGATGTATTCTGAAACGTAACTAAATTTGTACCGCAAAATTTAAAATCTAACCTCTAAACCTTAAAGCTTTTAACTCTAAATCAGTAAGATTTAACACAAAATCTTGAAGTTTAAAACATACAAAAATCAAACCTATAAAAAGGATACAAAATAAACGCACCTCAAAAATCACAAACAACTTCACCTCTATTAACTTCAAACAAACGGTCTTAAAAGTTAAAAGTAACAAAACAACTCATGTTTTACATAGAGAGCCTTAACTATTTATATTTTACTATTCTCCGGTTGGTAAATTACTTAAGAAAATAAATATGAATCCATACTCAATAGAGGTGGGCTGCCCTCTTTTTGTGGTGTCTCACTTTGCTTTGCTATTTTTCTAAGAATATTCCTTATACACAGGTGTAAAATTTAAATGGATAAATAAGAACTTTATTTTTCTAAGAGTGTGTTTTGTATAGAGGATCAAATTCATATTATCGGGACCATGATAATGTTGGATAATACCTAGCATTTATTTATTATAGTGATTATATAAACACTTTTACATTTACATTAACATCTATGCTAAAGTTTACTTAGTAACTGATATACCTAATACACTTGAATTCGATATCTATCGAGTGATGAACACTCGACGGGTATGTGACTCCATATGAAATATACTTTATGATCTCGAATTCGGATATGAAAGATCACTAGATCAAACTCATAAGCTTATTACAAATTACAAAATCAAGAATTAGAAATGTAGAGAAAACAAAGATTACTCAAAATTAAGGGTGTAAATGAGCCGAGCCGCTCGTGAGCTACTCGAGATCGACTCGATAAAAATCTCGAAACGAGCCAAGCTCGAGCTTTGAAATAGGGCTCGTTTAATA
>JBCNJP010000002.1:10141076-10184034 GCA_039602395.1 Deinandra increscens subsp. villosa | reverse complement strand
ATAGGTTTCATATGCCAAAATTAGTGTTGCAGAAATCGTGATTAATCGTTAATTCTTTTGTCTATGATTAAGGATTTGTCGGTCAGTGTCATGGATGAAGGGGGACATCGGTCATTGACGGTCTAGACGGTCAGCTTAAAATTTTAATTTTCTATTAAAAAAATTAAAAAGCATACAAAATCAAGTTGTAGGCGTATTTTGAAAAGATGTTAAAAAAAAGATGAGATTTAAATATGAAAATGTATTTGTTTTTTTTTTAGATTATTAGACATAATTGTAGCTGGGCTATATTTATGTAAAAAAGGCATGAACATTAGTGTTGGGGTGGTTCAGCTGGTAACATAAGCATACGTAACTGAAAGGAAGTAGATTAAATAATAAACGTATTGCTATAAACTAAGCCCAACACTAATGTTCATGCCTTACATAAATATAGCCCTACAATTATGTCTAATAATCTAAAAAAAAACAAATACATTTTCATATTTAAATCTTCATCTTTTTTTAACATTCTTTCAAAATACGCCTACAACTTGATTTTGTATGCTTTTTAATTTTTTTAATAGAAAATTAAAATTTTAAGCTGACCGTCTAGACCGTCAATGACCGATGTTGACCGTCATTGAGCAACTGACCGACAAATCCTTAATCATAGACAAAAGAATTAACGATTAATCACGATTTCTGCAACACTAATTTTGGCATATGAAACCTATCCAAACACCCCCAATATCCATAATCATGCCCAATTTGTGAAACACACCCCATACTTTGCTTTATAACAACTACAAACCCCCCATCAACTAAAACCGCTCATGAGCAAATGTCCGCCAAGGTCAAAAACCTCACCAAGCTGCTGAACTCCGCCACCGCATTCTCCGATCGGACGGCCAAAACCCTCGCCCGCACCACCGTCACCGACGCCGCGCCTCTCGCCTCCGCCGCCAAAGACGTAACCCTAAAAAACTATATCCAATTCAGCGCCAACGATCTAGATGATTCCTCTTCGTCGTTGTTACATCTTAAACCCTCGAAATCGAAAACATCTTCATCGTCGAAACGTATAAGTGAATTGACAGTTGAGAGCGTTAGGGTTGGAGCTTCCTCGATTGACGGTACGAATTCGCTTCGTTTTTTATATATAGTTTTTTAGAGAAATTACATTTCACGTTTTGTTTCAGATTATATATAAAATTTGATGTTTCGTTGTTGCAGATTCGAAGAGAGATCTTAAGAGGCAACTGAAGAATATATTGTGCGGTGAGTATTTTGGTACCTGTGTGCTGTTATGTTTGTTATGCGATCTTAAATTTAGCTAAATGTGTTATTTAATAGCTATTCTATGTTCTAATAAGCAGTTTAAAAGCTGGCAAGTTTAAACAGTCGTTATTGTTCTTCAATCTGCTGTATTGGAAGTATTTTGGTACCTCTGTGCTGTTAAATGAAGTATGCAATCTTAAATTTAGCTAAATGTGTTATTTAATAGCGATTCTGTATACTAACAAGCATTTTAAAAGCTGGAAAGTTTAAGCAGTCGTTATTGTTCCTCAATCTGCTGTATTGGAAGTATTTTGGCACCTGTGTGCTGTTATATGAGTTATGCAATCTTAAGTTTAGCTAAATGTGTTATTTAATAGTGATTCTATGTGCTAATAAGCAGTTTAAAAGCTGGAAAGTTTAAACAGTTGTCAATGTCATTGTTCCTCAATTTTGCTGAATTGGAAGTCTAAGAGTTTATGTACCATCATGACAGAGTTTTTTTTTTTTTAATGTTCTAGTTGATTCTATGTGGAATGCCTGATTAACTAGGTAGTTTAAGTCTTATGGTAACTCGATAAGGATGAACTTGTTAAGTTTCATCTAAATTCTTGTACTAATTGACTGTTGCTCTTGTTAAGTATTTTGGTACCTGTGTGCTGTTATATGAATTATGCAATCTTAAATTTAGCTAAATGTGTTATTTCATAGCAATTCTATGTGCTAACAAGCAGTTTAAAAGCTGGCAAGTTTAAACAGTCGTCATTGTTCCTCAATCTGCTGTTATTTGGAAGTCTAAGAATTTGTGTACCATCATGACAGTTTTTTTATGTTCTACTTGATTTAATGTGGAATGCCTGATTAACTAGGTAGTTTAAGTGTTATGGTAACTCGAGATACGGATGAACTTGTTAAGTTAAATGTAAATTGTTTTACTAATTGACTGTTGCTCTTGAGTTTCTTGTATTTTTTTGTACTTATTATATGGTAGACCTGCAGGAGACGCGGATGTTTTACCACAGTCAGAAGAGAGTTATTATTCGCCACCTTTAGATGATATTTTGGATTTATCATGGCACCCAACCATATCCAATAGCGCTGCACAATTGCAGCGCAGAGAAGTATCACGAGAGAGGAAGCAAGTATGGGTCTTCAAGAGTTCACAAAGCACTCGTTATGGGAAATTGGTTAGAATGTGTGCAGAAAAACTTGGTGCGAATGCTACTTTAGAAGTTTTTAAAAAGTTGGACCGTGAGACGGGTGTTAAAGAGTTCAATTGTATGATAGAAGTATGTATAGAAAGGGCTAGGAATACGGATGATGAGGATGCTGCTTTAGAGGAGTTCCATAGGGCATATAGGGTTTTTGAAACTATGAGGGAGAGTGGTTTTGAAATTGGTGAAGTAACTTATGGTCCATTTCTGATGTTTATCATCGACATGGGCATGGTTGACGAATTTCACTTTTTTTGTGATAGCATTAAGAAGGAAAATCCGAAGTCTCTTTCAAGACTAGCTTACTATGAGATGCTTCTATGGATAAAAGTAGGCGATGAAGATAAGATACAAAAGCTAATTGGAAATACACATGATAATGATGATTCCAACTTCTATGGTATGCATTTAATATCCAAAAACATCTTTTCTAGCTTCTTCATCTGAAATTTTCTTAATGTTTTCACAGATTTTGACATCTGAGAGTCAAGTCTTAAATATTGTTGTGTATCCTTAATGCAAAACCTGTCGGCTCTGTCTTAGTCTCGTTACATTTTAAAAACATACATGTTGGACTATTCGTAGCTCTAGGATCTACCACACACTTTCATGCATCTCATGTACTATAATGTGAAGATTTGATGATATAATCTTAAAGAATCTTATCCCTATGCTAATTTCATTAAATTTTGGCAATTAATTTTGAGTGGGCTTTAGTTATTTATGTTACTTCATGGTCAATGTAATGTGGAATGTAAGACGCACTACTGTTACCACTTACCACAAATGTATATCAAATAGTGAAAATTCAAAGAGGACCAAGTGTTTGCATTTTTGGCACATTGCTGATTTTGTTCTTCATAGCAAGAGTGACAATTCAGTCAGCTGAATCTTGGTTGTTCACCTCTGCCGAGGAAGCACAAAGGCTACATATGCTCTCATTAGTCAATCCATTTTCTTCCTTGAAAATAGCATTTATTTTAACATTGGAGTGTAATAAATATGCATAAATGCTAATATTAGGAAATAGGAACCTTATATTCATTGTTGATGTTGCAGATAGCTATTTCGTAGCTTTATGTGAAGCGGGTCAACAAGAGGAGGTTTCAATACTACTAGAAAAATTAAATATAAAGAAAGTTTCCTCAAAGGAGAATATGGAATGGATCTTTAAATCGTTGGGAAAACTTTTATTGGAGTCCCATGCGAAGAACTTTATACTGGAGCTTAAAACAGAAGGTACTCCCAAGTCTCATCTTATAAAGTTGAATTTTGCACTAATCTCTAGAAGCTGATATACAAGATTTACTATAAGCATGACTATGTCTCTAGTGAAGAACGATTTTCTGCCTATTTATTTGGGATTTCTGTGTCCAAATACAGATAAAGGAGAGCACGATCTGTCAAACTTGATTTACAGTTATGCAATGAGCATGCCAAAGATACAGGTATGTACTTCTCATGAACTTATCTGCTATATGAAGTCCTGAAATCTTGAATAACTAATTATTTTGCTTTGGTGGCTGTTACGTTTTTAAAACTTGATTATTTTAGAGTATCTTTAGTCTATCTTAACTTGCATCGAGTCCTTTTTGGTATATTTATGTCTTTTCTTATGTTAAACTGCAAATGCTACAAATAATGATAACTTGAATCTTTGGAAAACGATTTAGGAGTTTGTGCATTTAAAATAGACCTGTGAGGGCTTTCATCCCGTTTGACCCATTCTTTAGTTAGTTTATTTTACCCCTTCGAGACCAAATTGATATGTTCACAAGTATATGAGATGAGATTAGAACCGCTGGTTTCATCATTCAACATATCAGTGTTTGGTATATCATATTGTATGTCCCAGATGAGCTCATCCATGGCAAAAGAACGGAGATAAAAAATTAGCCCATGATACACCATACTGTATATTACTCCAAGAATGTTTTATATATGTATTATATATGATACGCATACTGTTTAATAGTAAGGAACTTACATATGCTGATCTTGATTACTTGGTTTGAAGGCTGAAGACATTGTTGAAAAGTTCAAAGATTTGCATGCTGAATTGAAGGTTGCTCCTTCATCTGGATCTCATGAGAAGCTTATTAAATTGTGCTGTGATTCACTCGAGGTGGGATAAATCTGAATCTCTCTGCACATCGTTTTGTGTAGTCCCATATCTGTTTTCTCCATACCCAAGGAAAAAAAATCACATTATAAAAATATATGTTGTTTCTTTTTCTATTTGTTACTTTGAGATTTTCTGATAGATCATTTATTTGTTGTTGATCGAGATAGGTAGATTTGGCAATTGATTTAGTTGATTCTATGCTTGAAGATGGCTTAAAAGTGAAGACAACTTTGGTCAATTCCATACTAATTGCATGTTTTGGAAGCTGTGAATATACTTTGGTACGCTGACAGGCTCTTTACTCTTAAAGCTTTATAGATAGCATAGGAAGCAGTTTTGATTGCGATTGACATGCATATTCGTGTCTAATATAACCAACTAGAGGACCAGATGTTGTAAAATGGGGGTTAACACACTTTCTGTCCAAGGAGATTGCTTTTTAATAAATAGTTAGTCAATCATATATGATTACAGAAGTTCTTTTATTTCAATAATATTCTACTTTCCCAAGTAAAAATGATATATGAGGTCTTACACAACATTAAGGTGGCTTTTGATTTGTAAACCAGATTAGGAATGGTAATACGTTTGAAAGAGAAGGAGGAGAGAATATATATGATTGTTTAAAATAATTGATCTATCTTATAAAGCTGGGATTAGATTTGGAACTGATTAATTATTATTTTAAAATAAATAACAAAAGAGTGGGCCCACAATATGAGCGGGTTTTTGGAAAGACACTACATTTGCTAGGTTTTTTCTAAATCTTCATCTCACGGGTTTTCTCAAATATCAAGCCTATATCCTCAAACCAAACAACTCGCAACACTTTCAAAGTGGTACCTACAAATGAAAACTCTTTACCAGAGTCAGATGCACCCTAAAATTACACTATAGATGGCTTTTGGCGCATATATATCGTAGTTTAAATCTTTAGTTATCTGTTAGATATAAACATAACTTTAATAGACACATTCATAAGTAAATGGGTTGATATTCCCATCTCTATGTATATTTCTTGTTAATTCGGGCTTATGGCAGCTATTTAAGCTTATTAAAGTTACATGTCGCATAGTTCTTATATTAAGCTGTTTGATGGCAGGTCCGTCGCATTAATTCCCTGATAAATGATCATGAAAGTATTAAACCAAATGCTGAGACCTTCAGAATTATGATAGGCATGTGTGTGAAAATGAAAGATGTAAGTGATATTTCTTTCACTTAATTTATTTTATTTCTCATATTTTGATGTAGGCATTTTGACATGAAATGTGTTTATTATATCTGTTTTTCATTTGCAGTTTGATAGAGCATATGGCATGATTAAGGATCTGGAGAAATTGGATTTACTTCCTACTGCTAACATGTACAATGCCATAATGGGTGGTTACTTTCGACAGGCAATTTTTCTTCCATGTTATACTTGTAGCCAGAGATGGGGAAAATGGATTGTTCAGTAATCTTAAAATGGGTTAGGACCAAAACAAGTGATTTTTTTGTGTAGGTCAACCCGGGTCAGGTTGGGTTGACCAGCCTGGCACCACTTTTCTGTCTTTTCTCTTCTTTTTCAGTTTTGCAAATAATGGATGTATTAGATATGTAGTTTTTCTTAAATAATGTGATTTATGATGGTGTAGTCTTTTGTGCGTGGGGGTCAAAGGGACCAGGTTGGATTCGTCTACATCACCTCCTTTGTCCTTTTCTATTTTTATTTAATGAACAATTGCTGCTTTAATATGATCAAACCACATTTGTTAAATAATAATATAACTTTTTCTATTATAAAATAAATGATAGTTTGGACAATATAACTTATATAGGTATTGAATACATGTTGGACGTTCTTTCACGCGTTAACCCTTTCGACCCATTTTACCTATTTGTTATAACTACCTTTTGTTGACAATTACAACCTGAACCCACTCGTTCATATAAAATCGGTTAAAATTGCCACAAGTATGTGTAATGAAACAGGTTGACATAAACAAAATGTCATAATTAAAATAGAGGCATTCTTACTTGGATACACGTTTAAATAGCTCACTGAAGTCAACAATATAGGCATAATTGTATTATACAACATGTCTGCGTATGAATTCTGCTTTTGATTATGGAATGCTTGGCAGCAATAATAACATCCATGCTGTTCTCTTTCACTTGACTGGATGATTAACTTTTTTAACTTCCTTTTTATCTTGCAGAAAAACTTCTATAAAGGACTGATGGTTCTTAAACAAATGGATGCTACAAATGTCAAACCGGATTCCCAAACTTTCAGTTATATCATAGGCAATTGCAATAGTGAAGATGATATCGAAAAGGTAAGCAAAATTTCTGAAGTTATAGTTATCATTTGATAAATATAAAATACTAATTCAAATTATCTTGTGGTGTTTTCTGTAGTATCGAAGAGAGTTGCATGAAGCAGGAGTTCAACCTACGAAACACATTTTCATGGCACTTATAAATGCATATGCAGCCTGTGGATTGTTTGACAAGGCAAAACAGGTAAATTTGATTTTAGATCTTCTCTCCCTTTTGTTCTTCAAAATTGTTATAAATATTACCGTTTGAGAATTTGACTCCCGTTGCAGGTTCTTTTAGACAAAAGTGTTCCTGCCAATAGTTTGAATGAAATTAAAAGCGTGCTTATTTCTGCACTTGCTACAAATGGCCAATTGGCTGATGCTCTCGACGTTTATGATGAAATCAAACAACTTGATGCAAATTTGGAGCCAAAAGCCGCTATAAGTCTTATTGTAAGAGTTCATGTTTTCTTTTTTAAATTTGAAAAAAGCTGAAGTATTATGATTTATTTCATTAAATGATGAAAACACATAAATATATAGACAGAGGAAAAACAATTCCATTTGCAACTTAGTTCCTAATCTAAGATAGTTTAAAATTAATAATTTTATCATAAAACTAATGGTAATACTTATCTACAAAACAAGATAGTAACAAAACTATAATATTCTTAAACATTTTCAGGAACATCTTCAATCTGAAGGTGAGCTAAGTCAATTACTTCAGCTACTGAACCAGTTACAGGATACGGAACTTTGGGATGATGGATGTGCCAGGATCATCTTGTATTGTGTTCGCCACAAGCTTTCAGAGTATACTTGTCTATCCTTATGCTTTATTTATTGCAATAGTTTTAGTATAGGTGTCAATTGCAACAAAGTTTAATAAAAAAGTAAGGGGCAATTTCATGCCTTTATAAAAGTTTGAGATTTTATATAAATCCTTCGAAATTTCATAATATCGTATTTACTCGTTCCGTATTAAAGTTAATGAGTTAGTTACTTAGAATAGTGTGCATCAGTGAATAAACACAGAGAAAATTAAACGTTAAGATGAGTCACAGTAACAGTATTGTTTTCCTATGCTTTTGTTGAGTGAATGACAAAGTTTATTTAATTACTATGCAATGTGTAAATATGATGTTACTAGTGTTTTAAAAGGGTAAATATGACATCGTAAAGTTTTAATCAACATGTAGGAATTTAATCCAAAAAATGAAGCTAAATTGGAAACAATAAATAGGTTGAACAACTTAAAAGTTGCCCAAACCCCCAAGTGTATTTATAATGCATGTAACCTCCTAAATTGTGTTTAACTTTTTTTTATATTATTGTAATAGTAAAGTTTTTGTAATCCTATTTTGATTAAAAATAGACAGGTGTTTAGGTCAAACAAGTTGAAAGTTGCCCAAATTGTATATTGTAACATGGGGAAACCACGGATAACACGACTTTTTTAAATAACTCGGTGACCTACCAATTGTAGAAGTAGGATTTTTTGGCAAGCAGTATTAGTGCATGCAACTTTCTAATTTTTTATTATTATTGTAACAATATAGTTTCCGTAACCTATATTGATTAAAAGTACAGACAAGAAAGTGTTTTGGCCGTTGTATATTTCACCTCTAGTTTGTATGTTTCACTCACCTATTTTAACATGGAACAGTTCGGCTGTTGATTTACTCAAACAACGAATGGAGAAGTCAAGCACCACTGATATGGTCATCGATGTTCTTTTTGATGAGGTTTTTAGCTTACCCTCTTTCTTTTATTAATATTATTTTTCTATTCGGGTTAATGTATATGTTGATATGAAAACGGGTGAATTTGGGTTTATAATAGGATGATAATGTTAATTGGTCAAAAGAGTAAAATATATATAACTAAATAGCTAAAGTGAAACGGGTAGAAGTGGCCAAAAGCCGTCTACGATTATTACCATTTCAATTTTGTATTATGCCGTTTGAAAAATCTATACCATGGTGATTTCAAATTAGGTTTTTTGCCAAATCGCGGAGACAGAACCAACTGATGTTCAATTCGGGTTGGACCTACTTCAAGCTCTTAAAAAAGATATCGGGATTCGGCCATCAAGAAAAAGTCTTGATTTTCTCCTTAGTGCTTGTGTTAATGCTAAAGATCTAGAACGTTCGTTCCTAGTTTGGAATGAATATCGGACAGCCGGCCTTCCTTATAATGTCTTAAGTTATGTAAGGTTAGTTGCATTACGCTTAGGGTTTGAGGTCGGCTCGCGAGTAGTTTTTCGTGAGTTTGATCTTTGTTTACTATTTGTTAATTATTTAGTTATTTTATTAATTTATTTACATTACATTTATAATTATTTTTGTAGGATGTATCAAGCACTTTTAGCTTCCGGAGCCCATAAAGCAGCAAATGTAATACTAGAAAATATATCGGATGATGACCCGCATGTGTGTGGTGTCGTGAAAGCATGTCAAGAAACTTTCGGCGAAACCGACTCCTCGGGAAGCAAGGGGAAAAAGAAGAAAAAGAACAGTGTCCTGGAAGTGTGTCAAGAAGCTCTTGGCGAAACCGTACTTGTGAAAAGCGAAGGAAAGAATAAGAAAAAGAAGAAAAAGAAGCCAACATAGAGGTATGAGATTGTTTATGCAACTTGTTTTCCAATATTTATATTATTATGGGTTTCAATTCGGTCCTCATCACTCGAGCTGAAATGGAACCGAAATGGGACCATAATTTAGATAATCTCGACCCATATACTATGGATGTTGTTTTATTTTGTTTTGCATCTCGAACACATGAGATAAAAAGTTTAGCTAAAAGCGTAAAAGGGGAAAACGCCCGAAGTTTATTTTTGAAAGCATACAATCCTTAAGTTTAATTCTTCGATTTGATTAAACGAGCAAGAAAGTGCATGATAGACAACAAAACTAAACGGGTCTATTTTGACCCTGTACTAGAAAACGACCCATTTTGACCCGCACACGTTTAGTAATAAGTCGTTGTACCATACATGCAAATCAAACAAGTTGAATGTTAATAATGTTACACACTTACACAACTTATCAATAACATATGATCTTTTCTCGTTTATGACAGTTAGAGAAGCATTGCGGGGACACTAACATAGTAACATCGGTAAACACTAAATGTAGGATTCAATACGAGGTTTATGCGGGACATCTGGTAGCTGAGTTTAAGTTTGTTGAGGTACCTTTTAAGGTTTCGTGATCTTAATTCTTCAAGTGGTCTTGTTATCACTGCATTTAAGAGCCAGTGATTAATTTTATAAAATTTGTAGATTAGTTATTGTAACTACCAAAATTCTTTATTGCAATTGTATCTTCTAAAACATTTGATTTAGACGGTTTGTCTGTCTCATTACATGTTACTTTTCATTCCTAAAATCAATTTTAGAGATCATTAAACATAGAATTGAACGTTTATTGTGATATGCGAATTTTACTTTTTCAACGTCATGTAAAAAGGGCGGATCCGGTTAGCTTATACTTTGTGCAAGGTCCAGAACTGTTTTTCAAGACTTAAACCGATGAACTCAGAGCAATAAAACTTAAGCTACAATCATAGTCCAACATGTTATTCTTGTCCACTTTTAAAAAAAGTATTGAAAAAATGTCATACTTTTATACTAGTTTTTGAGATAATGAAATACTTGGCATATTTTTATAATCATTTATAAGTACTTAATTTCAAATATATTTTAAAAACATATAGTATACAAATAATATGGATGAAGGCATGCCAACTTTTACTAATTTACTGGATGGGGTACCCCACGCTTTGTTGCGTGCACGTCACATATGTACTATCATGCAATATTAGCGTAGCTATGTATTTGGTGAACGTTTAATAAATAATATTTTCATTTCGGGCAACCGTAAGTTGAGATGAAGTGTACTCAAATTAATAAACAGGGGATGAAATCACGTGTAAAAATACAACCTATAAATTAAAAAACCACAAACGTATATATAGCAATATTCATCACGATAACATTACTTGTACAAAGAGTTTAACAGCGACAAAAACCAGCTCGTAGAAAGAAAAAAAAACCAAAATCATATCCATCGAAAGATTAGACATTGGAGATGAGGTATTTGATTAGATGTGAGACAAAGAGGCTGTAAAGCGCAATAGATGTAAAAAATAAAAATACCATTCTACACACAGATGTGATGACAGAGAAGGCCACAACGACATAAACACATGGTCTCTGCCTTTGAGGTCGTCTTTATCTAGGTACAAAAAGGACATTAGGGGATATCTTCAAAATTCGATGTACTTCGTGCAGGACACATCTCATGCTTGCCGAATCTAAAAAACCATCGCCCTGCCATTGTCATTGTAACCACATCTAGAACATCACAACCACAAACCTTAACCCCCTAAAACTTTAATAAAACAATAAGGCATCAAACCATAAGCAAAACCATCAAACGACAATGATAATCATCGACAACGTTATCATTGTACAAAATCGACAAACCTTCAACTTCTTCGATTTGCGGGAGGATTTACCAGAGATACCAACTTTTTCCTTTTAACTACTAAATTTCCTATCAAATATACCACTTCCAAGTTTTGAACCTGGGTCTCCACTAAAAAGGACATTGGATCTTACCACTAGACTATAACCTAAATGGCAGAGAGAAACAAATAATAAAGAGAGAATAAAAAAATGAAATTGACGGGCGTATCACTTTAATTAAAAGCCAGTCAAACCTCTGTCTTCGTCCAAACCATCTCCGCCCCATTGCCACTGTTTGGTCCGTCGTTTGATGGTTCGACAACCCGCATGCATACAAACACTTCCTCAAGAGTTGCCATGTGCTCCTTGGCGACGGTGATGTGGGGATGCTCATAGAGGTACCGAACAATGGGCTGGGTGGGTGGGGGTTGGGGTTCCAGAAATCGTAGGAAAGAATTGGAGGGGGGTTGGGGTTATAATTTTTTTTATTAAAATTAAAATTAAAAGGGCATGAGTATATTAGGAATTTTATAAAACTTAACAGATTTTTTTAACAGAAGTTGTGGTAGAGACTACATCCGGTGCGGTTCGTCAAAATGTTGAGATCATATCCGTAATAAATGAAAATAAGAACTAAATGTAAAATTCATGCAAACCACATAACGAAATCCATAATTTACTCTAATAAATATGACAAAAAATAATAAAATAACAAAAATAAATAAATGACATATCGGTAAATATAACGAAACAAAAGGACAAAATGGTAATTAAAGTTTGAAAAGTTACCATAAAGTTAAAAGTTAAAAGCTATAGTGAATTAACCAGAAGAAATAGAAAACAACCATCTCCGGCGAGACACATGATCGGAGCCCCGTCACTTTCCTCCGCAGATTCACAACTTTTTCAGATCAGTTCCCGGCGATCTAATCGGTAATCATGCCGCTCTCACACGCTCACAATTACCGATCATCTTCTCCGATCTTATAAACTTCCACCGTAACAAACTTCTCACAGTTTCCATTCATCTCAATTCTCACACAATAAAACGGCTGTTAATTACTTGCTAAAATGGCGGTCGTCGCACGTACCGGCCGCGGCGGTGGCGGATCGGCGTTTTCCTCCGCTTTACGCAGCTTCTTCTCGTACCGGATCTTCTTTTCAGCCATGTTTACCCTTCTTTTCTTCGCGACTGCCTCCGTGCTTTTCTCCTCTCACCCCGCACATTTGTCCGATGACTCTGTAAGTCTCCCGATCGATTACGAGCACGCTTAGTTTTTATGTTTTGTGATCGTAATTTGACGTATATAATTAAGATCGGAGTATATAATTTGCTATTTGCTGGAGTAATTGCGATCCAATTAAGATCGGAGTATTCAGCTTGAAATTGGCGTTGTGTATAATTAGTTTTGTAGCTTTTGGTGGCAAATTAGTCTCAGTTTTGTGTGATTCACGCTCTAATCTTCCAGAAAACATAAGATTCATAGGTTACTTCATTGCAAAATCGATTTTAGCTAGGTTTTTAGCAATGGAATTAGAGTATTGGAGCTATCAAGTGATTAATTGTGTACTATAAGAAGTATATAATTAATTTTGTAGCTTTTGGTGGCAAATTAGTTTCAGTTTTGTGTGATTCATGCTCGAATCTTCCAGAAAACGTAAGATTCATAAGTTATTTCATAGCAAAATCAAGTGTAGCTAGGTTTTTAGCAATGGAATAGAGTATTGGAGGCCTGGAGCGATCTTAAAGTGATGAATTGTGTATTATAAGAACAATCATTTGATTTCTTATTAACAGGAAATCAGAACTACTGGAAGAGCATAACATTTCTTGCTCTGAAATCATATCCATTTGATTTCCTGTTAATTTTGTAGCTTTTGTTGGCAAATTAGTTTGAGTTTTGTGTGATTCACGCTTGAATCTTCCCGAAAACGTAAGATTCATAAGTTATTTCGATTTTAGCTAGGTTTTTAGCAATGGAATTAGAGTATTGGTCCTATTGGAGCTATCTTAAAGTGATGGATTGTGTATTTTAAGAACAATCATTTGATTTGTTACTATTAACAGGAAATTAGAACCACTGGAAGAGCATATATGCAGAGAACATTTCTTGCTGTGAAATCAGATCCATTGAAGACAAGGTTGGAATTGATACATAAGCAAGCAAGTGATCATATTATGCTTGTGAATGCGTATGCTTCTTACGCAAGAAAGCTTAAGCTTGAGATATCGAAGCAGCTTAAAATGTTTGATGACATGGCACAAAACGTTTCAGATTTGAGTGTGAAACCAGTTTATCGTGAGGCGTTGTTCGAGTCAGATGGGCTTCTAGACGAAGAAGTGTTGAGACAGTTTGAAAAGGAGGTTAAAGACAAGATCAAGGTTGCTAGATTAATGATTGCTGAAAATAAGGAATCTTATGATAATCAGCTGAAGATTCAGAAGTTAAAAGACACAATATTTGCGGTTAATGAGTTGCTAGTTAAAGCTAAGAAGAACGGTGCGTTTGCTAGCTTAATTGCTGCTAAATCAACGCCCAAAAGTTTGCATTGTCTTGCAATGCGATTAATGGGAGAACGGATTGCAAAACCAGAAAAATATATAGATGAGAAACCTAAGCCTGAGTTTGAAGACCCTTCTTTGTACCATTATGCAATATTTTCTGATAATGTGATTGCAGTGTCTGTTGTGGTGAATTCAACTGTAAAAAATGCTCAAGAGTCACGGAAACATGTTTTTCACATTGTTACAGATAAAATGAATCTTGCTGCAATGAAAGTTTGGTTTAAAATGAAGCCAGTTGAAGGAAATGCTTATGTTGAGGTAAAAGCAATTGAAGAGTTTGCGTTCTTGAATTCTTCATACGTTCCAGTACTCAGACAACTCGAGTCTGCAAACTTACAAAAATATTACTTTGACGATAATGACACCAAAGATGAGAAAAACATGAAGACATCCGGGGACACAAAGCATTTGTCAATGTTGAGTTATCTTATGTTTTACTTGCCAGAAATGTATCCGAAGCTACACCGGATACTGTTCTTGGATGATGATGTTGTTGTTCAGAAAGATTTGACAGCATTGTGGAAAGTTAACTTGGATGGAAAGGTCAACGGGGCGGTTGAGATATGTTTCGGATCTTTTCATCGTTATGCTCATTATTTGAACTTTTCACATCCCTTGATTAAGGATAAGTTTAATCCTAAGGCTTGTGCTTATGCTTTTGGCATGAATATATTTGATCTTGATGCCTGGAGACATCAAAGATTAACTGACAAGTATCATTACTGGCAGGATCTGGTAAGCCTAATTCTTTTTCTTTCTTTGTGCTCTTTTGCTACTCCTTTATATTTTCCTTTGTATAACTTTGCAAAACATGGCTTCTTATATCATAGCTATCTTTTTAAAAATCATGTTTGTCTTTCTTAAAAAAGTTCTTTTTTTTTCTAACTTTGTATTGTAATACTCTTAAACACTCTTAAAACACTTTTGAAAATCATGTTTCTCAAAACAAGTTTTTGCTTCTTTAATGTGATGTCAAGAGAAGTTTGATTACCATCATCGTGTATGCGTTTTCAAAATCATTTTTGATGATATTTTACGAATCTTGAATCAGAACGACGATCAGAGTTTGTGGAAATCAGGAAGACAATCACCTGGACTGATGACATTCTATTCAACAACAAAATCACTGGACAAAAGATGGCATATTCTTGGACTAGGATACAACCCGAGTATAAGCATGGACGAGATCAACAAAACTGCCGTCATTCATTTTAACGGGAACATGAAACCATGGCTCGACATTGCTATGAACCAGTTCAAGGATTTATGGACAAAATACTTCGATAAAGAAATGGAGTTCGTCCAGCAGTGCAACTTTGGTCTATAAACACGATACATTTGTTCTTCGTTCTTCGTTTTGAACAGTTGTAAATATGACGCGCTATGTTTCCACAAGCGCGTCATAATTACAAGTGTTACAATATCAAGTCCACCAATACCCCCCTCAGGTAACATAACATACATGGTTTCAGTGATTCTTTTGTATCTCTCAATTGTCGTTAAATTTATAAATAAAAAGTTACTAATGCCGAGTGGTATTGCTGATGACGGTAAGACTCGAGATTGAGAGGTCACGAGTTTGATACCCGAGCCAGACAAGTTTTCCACTCGGCCGTTCGCTGGGTGATTTTCCCTGGGAACTGACTCAATGATGTAAATAATACTTAGTTGAACGCTCCAAAAAAAAATCATCATAATAATAATAATTTATTAATTAGTTAGAGGGAAAAATTTAAAAGGAATTAGCAACAAGAATGGCTTGTCTGCACCTAGCTTTAGCCTGCTGAATCCTCTCATTCAAAGTCTCTTCTTTCACAGCAGCTTTCACCATCTCCAAATCCATTTCCATCAGCTTCAAAACCCTGAACAGCTCCGTCACCATCCTCTCCTCCACCTTCCCGTCATCCCGCAGCACCTCCGCCTCCTCCCGCGCTCTCTCCGCCACAATCTCCCCCACTTTCGCCAGCAACGCGGTCGACCCGTACTCCCGCTCCATCAGCTCCTCCAGTTTCTCAAGGAAATCCATTATCATGTACCCCACAGGCTTCTCCAGAGGGATCGGCACCGTTCTCTTCCATCCGATTTCGAAGTTCGGGGGCTCCGGTTTCACCAGGCCGGATTGCGATTTTCGGTCTCGGAGGATTTCGGATCTTCGCCGTTTCTCGATGGGGAAGCTCTCGGCGCTGGTGGTGGCGGAGGAGTCCGGTGATGGGAAGTCCGGTGATGGATTTGAAGTGCATTTGATGGAGGAGGGTCTGTGAAGGGATGGGTTTAGAATGGTTTTGAATGGGTGGAGATAGAAAAGAGGTGAGGCAGCCATGGTAGCACACTAGCACCAAGTGAATGAAAAGATAAGTCTTTCTTTTTTTATTTATTTATATGTTCAATACTACCCGCCAATTTATATTGACATGGAAATATGGTTAAATAAAAATACTTTTTATTGTGTTAAAATGTTTAAAATACTTGTTTATTGATTCTTTTAAATGGATTTAAAATACAGCTCAAAGAAATACAAATCCGGCAAAAAACATATAATAAATCTAGTATAAAAAAAAGTAAATTAATTGTTTTTAAGCAAAATATTGTTTTTAAAGGACCTCATCCGTATTTATATTTATATTTATACTAAGTGATACCAACCCGTGCAAGATGTCTTAAATATATAATTAATAACCTCGTATATAACTACTATTATATTATTATTAGATTTTTTAAGCATAAGTTTAATGTAAACATATAAGAAATAATAGAACTTTTATTATAAAATTATATTTTAAGGTAATATATAATTGAAATCTTATTATAATTTATTAAGTTTAAAAAAATATTTATATTTTTATATTTAATTATATAATTTAATTATTTAAAATCGTTAGTATTTAATATGAGACAAAGTCGGTATTAATAGGAGGAAGAAACGAAAAAAATTCAATGAAATTAAATGTGGAGATGACACGTGGTATTGATGATTTTTATTTATTATATAGTAGTTTATAGTTTATAGTTTATACTACTTTAACTTTTATTTAATCCTTAATAGTGGTTCACTATGTCAATTTTTTTGGATGATATGACTCTGAGCTGTGTTAACGATCGATAGAGATTATACCAGGTCTACTAAAAGCAAAAAACAAGGTTGAATCTAAAATGAAAGAAAGTGAAGCTAAATTGAAAGGAACTGAAGCTGAAGTAATTGTTATTGAACCCCAATGATATGTATTTGTGTTAAAAGTAATGGAAGCTTTCTATTTTGGTTGAGTGTGTTGTCCTGGTTAAGAGTAATTAGCTTAATAAATGGTAATAAAACTAGTAGCAACCTAAATGGTAAAGTGGAGGTATATAAAGTTGCTAAATTTAATTAATTTGCAACTGTGCAGGTATACCATTTGCTTCCATCATTTTCAAACTACAATTTGCAGCATTAAATCAATCAAATGAGAACTAATATGTTAATTCCTTATGTACTGCTTATAAATCTGTCTTTGAAATTGAAAACATGTACTCTTACATCTGAAAAACTTAATACAAAAATGAAGAGTTATACTAACTAAAATATGCAGTTTTATACTAATGAAAACCTGCACTTTTATAACACAAACTGCAGCTTTAGACTAACCAAAGTCTGCAGTTTTAAGTAATCAAAATCTGGACTTCTATACGATAAACTGTAGCTTTAAGTCTACCAAAAGCTGCAGTTGTAAGTAATCAATTAGGTGTGAGGGAAACAAAGGTACCTTGTGTATTGCTCTAGGGTATTAGTGTTAATTTAACACAATTAAGTCAAGGGATTTATTTAATAGGGTTAACATAACTATTATGAAACTACTTTTATATCACCATAATTGTCTTGATTGAAGCATCTTCATGATTTAACAAACACTCGAATTTATTTCAATTTTCAACACATTATATGTCAATATATAATATACTCTTGTTTTAAATCCAAAATAAATGTCACGTGGCCATGTGGGTGGTTATGTACGATTTGAAGGAGGATTGTTGAAGATGATGTAGTGTATCGTATTGGTTAACTAATTTTAGACTTGCGGCTCAAGTAACTAGAATTAAGTGCGGTTTGGTTTTGGGGTGACATGCGAACCCAACACGTATCAAGGTCGGCCGGCCGGGTTACGCATTGAACCGAACCGGAAGCGTCACCACCGCACAAATATGTGGTTTAACGGCCACCCGGCTACAAAAGTTAGGTAAAATCTTTGTTTTTATTTATTTGAATTTAAACGAGAGACTTGTTCATAACTTATTAAAGTTTTACTAAAACCATTTTTGTTCATCTATTTTAGGATAAAGATATGAACATTTAAAGGGATTTATAAACCTACACTTTCGCATATTAGAAATAAATAGACACCTCTAAAAAAATTAACTTCTAGATAACTGAGCATCACGTTGATGTCTTATATGACAAGTTTTTTATGACTGTGAAAATTTTTATAAAAAACAACCATCTAAACACAAAATTCTTCTATAACCGGATAAAAAAAACTTCTTCACAACATTAAAACATACAAAAATCTTTTAAAAAAACTTATGTGTTTGATCACAGTCATAAAAAATGTCACATAATACGCCACATGATGTCCAATCATCAAAAAGTTAATTTTTTTTAACGGCAGTCTGTTTATTTTTAATATGCAAAAAATGTAGGTTTATTGTAGTGAAAAAACGAATGTGAGATTATTATCGATCAATTCGCAATAGTATGTGATTTAGGTTGTGTTTGTCGCACTAGCTGCTGGCTGATAAACTATAAGCTAGGTGATAGAAAATAACGTTTGGTAAAAACTAGCTGAAAAATATAAAATGACATAAAAGTAAATGTCAAATATGTAAGTAAATGTATTTATTTATAAGTTAGGGAAATGTAAAACTAAAAATATTATAAAAACTAGTTGAAACGCTACTCCAACTAGCTTTTCAAAAGCTAGTTTGTTGATGTTACCAAACGGAGTTTTTTTAAAATGCTAGCTTTTAAAAAAAAACCTTGTTTGGTACGTTAAAAAGCTAGTTTATAAACTAGCTTATGGCACGCCAAACGCGGCCTTAACGGAATGGCTACAAAAATTAGGTAGAATATTTGTTTTTTTATTTATTTAAATTTAAATGAGAGACTTATTCTTAACCGGATCATTAACACCATTACACTCAATCATATTAAGAGGATATCCTTCATGCGAGATCCATGTGAAAACTACAAAATTACATTACTAATTACTAAAAATTGGTGAAATAAGACAATAAGTAACTTGCTTGCAACTTCACTTACTTTATGCCGTTGCCGTCTTTTTCTAGCAGAATTGAAGCTAAGCACTTGAAAAACACACTAAAAAATGTTGCTTCTATCCCACCAGTAGCGGAAGAAAGGGTTATCTTACATACAAGAGTCTTCTAGTTCTTATAGAAACTCTATCTTACTGCTCAATTAGTAAACTGTATCTTATCTTATAGCCCGACATGACATGTTTTGCTGGAAAACAAAGCTTCATCTTTCTCTTCCGTATATTTATTTATCCGATAGAGATAGAGATTTCATATACATAATCAAAGCACATATAAACAATTAGAGCTCGTGCTAGTCGTATTTGTTAGCCGAAAAAAAAAAAAAAAAAACTATATATGGTTAAAATAAAAAATTGTAATATTCCGCCGACAAAAAGGAATCTTTTAGAAACGATTTACGACGGCGGTGAAAACCCAAGTTACGTGTGGGGGCGGTCTCTTCATTTCAATTCGATTCGATTCAATTCAATTCAATTCCGTAAAACAAACTCTTTCCTCCCTTTCTTCCTTCTTCCATAAATTTCTTCGATTCAGTTAACTCCCTCCCTCCGTTATCCATTTCCCAACTTCAATCCATTCAAATCCATTCCATTCTCTCCATCTCATAATCCAATAATCCAATAATCCAATAATCAATTAATCATCTCCTTCTTTCCATACATACAATTCAGATGTACATATCTATCTATCTATCTCCCTCATTTCACCAACAAAACCCTAACACAGTAAAACTCTCAGTTTAACGATTTAATCTCATCCTCCTTCTGATTACCAGATTCTTCGCCTTGTAAATACATCAATCCTTCGTTCCGAATGATTCGCGTATCTGTTTAATTCATTCGCGATTCGTTTCAACTTCCAACTGCCAATACTGCCGTTAGATTGGGGGCGATTTCGATTGCTTTAACTTTTACGTGTTTACGTGATTACGGATTTACGGTTATGATCAGTGCAAAGTGGATTCAAAATTGAAAAAACCAAGGGTTATTGAACTTATTGAACTTTTATTGAACTTATTGAACTTATTGTAGTCAATCGGATTAGGTTTTGACTGATATTTTGAGTTCCGGTGATGAGGAAGATTGATCAGAAGCAACGGCACGGCGGCGGAGGCGGCGGCGGTGGCGGAGGCGGTGGAAATGGATTTATACCGAGTTCTATTCGTTCGATTTCGAGTTACTTGAGGATTGTGTCGTCCGGTGCTTCGACGGTTGCGTCGACCGTTAGGTCTGCTGCTTCAGCTGCGTCTACGATTGTGGAACGTGATAATGATGCAGTTTCCGATCAGGTGAGGTTGATTTGAGGCGGACTTTTTTTTTGCCCTAAAATTTGTTTGCACATTTGGAACCTTTTTGCTTGTTATTTTGGTTAAGTGCATAGCGTGTAGTATTTCCTATCTGTTTATCATTTGCTTATGAGAACATCTAGTATGTTAGAAAATAGAAAGAGTGTTCATTTAGGTATATAAATTAGAGGTGTTCATGGTTCTGGTTCGGTTTGATAATCTAAAACCGGCTGGATCGGTTTCGCGGACTGGTTATAAATAAAAATCTGTCAACAGTTTAGGAATTTTCTTAAATCTATATCAAACAGTTTGGTTTACGGTTTATACTTGGAGTTGCCTTAGGATTTTTTGGCTATGTAACAGTTTAAAGTTTACTTGGGCTTTTAGTTATTTTAAGCTGTACTATAGACATCGGTGTTGTAAAAATCGCTACGCACTAGTCGGGCGGTCGGGTACAGCCTAGGGATTAATTGGTTTGTAATTTTTATATGTATTTTTTTTAATTTATATGCATATATATGCACACTAACACACATTTATATAAAAATAATATTTTGAAATTCACATTAATACTTCAAATTTTATATAATTTGAACTTCAATATAACAAACCATGTACTTAAAATCCAAAAAAAGTTTATTCTTTTATTTTTTTAAATCTTTTTCACCGATTTTTTCCGCCTAGACCCACCGTCTAGCCCGGCTTTTGACTGATTTTTTGCCCATCCGATTAATTGACTGACTAGCCCAAAATTAATCAGTAAAGGCGCCTAGGCCGATAGATCCCGATTTTGCGAACACTGATAGACATGATGGAGCTTTGCTTAACAATATATACATGGAGTCTGTCTTTTAAGTTTTGGAACATTTCTGGTGCTTTATTTTTATTGAATTTTATGCCTTTTCTAATAATTATAGAGGCCTGAAAAGCCAGAACTGAAAAATCAAACCAAAGTCAAACCATCAGTATTGGTTGGTATGGTTTTAGTTTTCAGCGTTTGGTTTTGGTTCATAATGAGCAAAAACCGTTACTAACAATCTGATTTATGGTTTGACCTAATAACTTTGAAAACTGGACCGTGCACCACTTCCTCATATCTCGCAATGACTCATGTGTATTTATGTTATCTTTAAAAAAAAGGTGCTATGGGCTGGGTTTGACAAGCTGGAATGTGAAGGGGGTGTCTCACGCCGAGTGCTATTGCTCGGGTATCAATTCGGTTTCCAAGTGTGGGATGTTGAAGATGCAAACAATGTGCGCAACATAGTCTCAAGACATGATGGTGCTGTTTCCTTTATGCAAGTACTGCCAAAACCAAATGTATCAAACCATTCCCGCGATGAGTATCCAAACGATCACCCTCTGCTGGTACTTTGTGCGGATGGGTCGTTTTCTGCAGGTGGAGATGCTCGGGGTGGGCCCACCGTTTCTAGCAATGGTAACATAAAAAATAGTAATGATAAAGTAAGCAGTGGGAATGTGCCTACAGATGTATGGTTCTATTCGTTAAAATCTCAATCTTATATAAAAGAACTGAAGTTCAGGTCGGTTGTTTACTCTGTAAGATGCAGTTCCCGCATTGTTGCTGTTTTGCAAGCGGCACAGGTTTGTTTGCTTTTCATTCAGGTAGTGTTTGGTGTGCAGGAATGGAATGGACTATTCATTGATGAATGCACTTTTTGTAAATTCATCAAGAAAACACAATCTCTGAAGAAAACACAATCGAATTAAAAACTTTTAGTTCTTCAGAATCTACCAAAAACTTTATATTTATTTTTATTTGAGGTGAAGTTTTTATAATTCTATCATGTCTAAAATGTTCCTTTATATGTAATGTTTTATATTTAAAAAAAATCTATAGTGGATAGATTTATATATTTATTAGCATTAAAAAGTGATCTCCAAACTAAATTTTTATTTATTAAAATATAAAAAGAAAAAAAATTAATTACTTTTTTCTAAACATGTCATGTCTAGTAATAAATTATGCTAAAACATGATCATGCAATGCAATGGATCATGTTATTTTGTCATTTATTTCGTTTTATCGTCATTTCCTTCCTTTCCAGCCCGACCAAACACACCATAAATCTTTATTTCCAAAGTTTTTGTGGTACATGAGCATGCTAAGTCATGTATACGCATTACAATTTACAGATACATTGTTTTGATGTTGCAACATTGGAAAGGGAGTACACTATTCTCACAAATCCAATAGTAACAAGCTCTTCACGGTTTGAAAATATCGGGTTAGGCCCGCTTGCTATGGGCCCTAGATGGATTGCTTACAGTGGTAGTATGGTGCCATCACCAAATACATGTGTTAGCCCGCAACATCTTACTAACTCCAAAACTTCTACTGCCTCTGGCTCAAATGGCAGCATTGTTGCACACTATGCTAAACAATCAAGCAAGCAGCTTGCTGTGGGAATTGTTACACTTGGGGATATTGGCTATAAGAAGCTTTCTAGATATTACTCCGAATTTTTACCTGATGATAATGTTTCACAGAAACAAAGTGACCAGGGAAGGAAGGATCGTGGGAACTCTAATGGTCATTTACCCGATACAGAGAATGTTGGAATGGTATGTTCTTTACGACTTTACCTGATAGAAAATTACCATTTCAACCTTGTGTATTTTTAGTGATGAATGAGTTATGATTGAGAAGTTCTTTGATTTGATGAAATTAATAATCAGGTGAAGAAAATGCCATAAAATAATAATAATATTTTCGGCAATCTTCCTTTCTGGTAATTATGACTTCTTTTATCCGTCTTGCTATTTTATCTTATATAAAATAGAATGTTATCAACTTATAGAAAAGTATTTAAACATCAATATCACTTGAAGTTCAATACAACAAGTTTTATGATTTATTCAACTTTTTTTTCTTGCTTTTTTAGTAAAATACCATGCAAGCATTTTTATTGTGAATTATCAATGAAACTCTTCTTTCTGTCAGGTGATTGTCAGAGATGTTGTGAGCAAATCAGTAATTGCTCAATTTAAGGCACACGATAGCCCAATTGCATCATTGTGTTTTGATCCGAGTGGTACTTTATTGGTGACAGCTTCAGTTCATGGTCATAGTTTTAATGTTTTCCGTATCATACCCGGACCCACAAATGGTGCATCTTACATACATCTTTACAGGCTTCAACGTGGGTTTACAAACGCAGTAAGATAATTAATTTTCTATTTTCTTTTCTTGAATATGGGTCTTTTCTTGCAGTATATGACTCCTTACCTCCTTACAAAAAAAAAACCTCAGGTTATACAGGACATAAGTTTTAGTGTGGACAGCCGTTGGATTACCATAAGTTCATCAAGAGGCACCAGCCATCTTTTTGCTATATCTCCATCAGGAGGCCCGGTTAATATACAATCTGCTGGAGAATTTTTAACTACCAGCAATCCAAGATACACTTATGATGCCGCCAATAAGCCGCCAGTTACACTCTCTGCTATCAGCAGAATCAGAAGTGGAAACAGTGGATGGAGAAACGCGGTGAACGGAGCGGCGGTGGCGGCATCAGGTAGGATGAATTCATCTTCTGGGGTCATTGCATCTACTTTCCATAAATGCAGGGGTAACAATCCGGATTCAGATTCGGGTACCATGTTATCAAAGTACTATATTCTTGTTTTTTCTTCTTCTGGTTGTGTGATACAGTATGCATTGCGGTTATCATCTGAAGTAGATACCGTATATGAATCATCACCTGATGATGTTTCAAAACTGATTGTTGAGCCGATCCAGAAGTGGAATATTTGTAATAAAAATAACCGAAGGGAACGAGAAGAAAATATCGACATTTATGGTGAGAACGCGCATATAGGCCATAGAAAAGTTTTCCCTGAAAGAACTGAAAATGAAAATGCTAATTATTTAGAAGGTGTGAATAAAGTCAAGAAAGAATTGGTTAATCTTGAGGAAAAAAACCAAGTCTATATCTCTGAAGTTGAATTACATATGCATCCTTTAAGGACCCCGCTATGGGCAAAACCACAGGTACAAATTTAATAATTACCATGTTTACGTCGATCTGTTCGGCTAATGGCTCAAGTTATTAATTGACCTCTTGCTAAATTTGTTATTTCTGGCAGATAAATTTTCAAATTTTAATAGTAGATGATATTAATGCGGATGGGGAAAAGAATTTGAAGGGTGAATTTGAGATAGAGAAGATTGCAACTCACACTGTTGAAGCCAAGTCTAGATATTTGGTTCCTGCTGTTGATTATCTTCAAGGACCCACGGTTCAAGCCACAAGGTATGTTTAGGGACTAAACTAAAACATATGTAGGCGTGCAACGGTCAAAAGCTTGACCAGAATCGAATATTTGAAAATATCTGAACCAAGAATTTGACTGTAGTATCTGTTTGATGTCAGTGGTCCTTGTCACTCTGCACAAAATTCTTGAGTTATTAGTGTCAAATATTATTACTAAAAACCCATTGTTTCACTAGTTATCCATTTTCATGATTAATATGATTTGAGAGATTTTACGCAACATAAATAGCCTAGGGGTTTTCATCTGATCATTTCTATTCGAGCTAGTTTTTTATTTATTTTACTATTCTAGAGATAAATACATAGCTCAAATTGACCCATTTATAAGTAACTCTTTTAATTGCTGCTGTGTTGAAAATGTTTGGTTTTCAAGGGCTACTTTTGAAGCCATATTTACTAATCGCGTATGTTTTTTTTCCATGTAGTTTATATGGACCTAATTTGACAACCACTGTACCACCATTGCTTAAAATTCAAAATTTTGTCATCCAGTTACGAACACGAGAAGACTTCTTCACATGGAAGCCACTTTGAAACAAATGATGAACTTGAGAATGGCGATGAAGATACTGGGGAGGATGCTGCCGGTCAAAAGCCAGTAGAAGATACTGATGGCTTTGTAAATAGTGACTGCTCTCCGATTTCTCACGCTGTGCCTGAAACTGTAGATAATAGAGCGCACTTGGCGAGTGAGACCCAATCTGAGCTTGTAAATAATAACTTAGATCAGAAACTTAAAAGCCACTTTGAAGATCAAGGTGCCGAGTTCGATTAAAGGTAAGGTTTCTTCTAACTTTAGTAAGCCCTTCTGTAGTTGGTAAAACAGGTTGGTTGGTTAACCTGTCCAAACTGTTTTGTTCGAGTGAGTCAAACAGGCTGGTTGAGTAACAGGTCATAACCGTAGAATTGTCAAACTGGATTGGGTTGGCCTGAAAAATTAGTTTTTTTTTTTTCATATTGTTTTAAATGAATAATATAAAAGAAAAGGGAAAGCCGTAATATTTTACCCGTTTGACCCGTTAGCAAATCTTATTTATATAAACATATCGTCAAGCCTGTAGGTTTGTGATATGACGAAAAGAACATAAAGCAGGCTGTAAACATTATGATTTTTCCATTAATTTTGCAGGCGCAGGCTTTACATTGATATGATGATTTCTAATTTGTAGAAGGGTGTGGGGATTGTGTTAAGGTTCGTTGTTTTCATGACTTTGTGTAAATAACACCTTAATAATCACAAATAATCAGTTGTAAAATGATGTGGTTAGCAGCATCATGTCCAACTGGTCGTTTTCATATTCGTTTCGTTTTTTTCTTGGTCTTTAAAGATCGTTGTACTTGAGATGTGTTGGTATGTTCTTATATCGTGTAACACGGTAAACGGCCTTTTTTAATCGTTGGCCTCTACTTAAGAGTCAATCTATATCCAATAGAGAGTTGAACGGAAAGATACCTAGGTTCCTTGGCAACTGATACATTCTTCATATAATGACCAAAGCGACCACAGTTGAAGCAGATGGATGGGAGACCCTCGACTCAATATGCTAAACTCTACCATCAATTCCCAGACATGGAGTCAAGGATAACTACGATTGTAGCAAGCTGACCCTCTGTCGTATTGTAATCGATACGCGCCAAACCCAAAGGACCTAAGAGGTGGTCGTTTGGTTCGAGCCCGCTTATCTTCAACTTGTGAACTTAGTCGATGCAAAGCTATAAGTTAGCATCCAATTTTTTTATTTGGTGATTCGATCAATGATTTATCAATGGACGTATACCCCAAATGAAGTTGACTTTTTTCTTTCAATATTGAGAGAATATGCTAAATGAATTCGACTCTAGTCCGTTTTATTTCCAAAGTAACTTGTATCAACTGGCACTAGTTTGATGTCAACCTCCCGGACTAGTTTATTGAATTGGTTAGATCTAAACTAATAATGCACCCTTCTTATGATCTTTAGATCTTACTAAGCATAGCCATATACATATAGAAAGACCAACATTATAACTCAAGGGCCGAGGCAATGTAAGAGAGAAAGAGAGAGAGTAACACTTGATTTGTAAAGAAAAACAAAAGTATCCCGTCAAATTCTATCAAGGCGAGAGAAGTGTAAATCATATCTTAATTCATAAAGAAGTTGTTTTTAGACCAATCGACAGAGGCTTTGTCCTCTTAGTTGAAGCTCCTAGATATTTGATGTAATTTAGTTTGCTTTAAGAATAAGATAGATTATCGTTTTAAGAAAATCTAAAAAATATAATAAAAAAACACAGTAATTAATATAAAACATGTGCTATCATTAGATTATTTATTTGAGATTATATGAGATCAAATAATTAAAATCGCCCATATTTATATTAATTCAATTAATTTAGATCTAGACCAATTACTTGACATGTCACATGTGGTCCTTCAAGTTCTTCAGTTTTCTCTTTTAAGAATTTTGTTAGTAAATTACAAAAATACCCTCAGCTTAAATCTCTTTGAAAAGACATTAATACCCTCAGTTTAGGATGTCTATCTCGTGGCCACTAACTCCCACCAATCTCCCATTCAACACACCTCAAAAACCATAACATTCTTATCAACACAACAAACAGTCTAACACCAACGGCAATCATGGCTCCAACTGCAAACTTGAACCAAGTTTTCCGCACTTTTCCGGCCATCCCGAAGCTCTGCGGCGACAGGCTGCCCCGTCCAGAAACCACCCCCGCCCATTTGACCGGAAACAAGGCGGAGGAAAGCCGAGACTACCCGTTAAAACCAACCAGAAGACTAGCATTAGGCCTTGGCACTATTGGACTCTTTGCCAATTCAAATGTTGCAGTCTCCTTAGCCGAAGACAATGGTTTCTGGCTCACCGGACCCATACCTATTCCACGGGCCGCTAATAGTAACTCTCTAGCATCCTTCTCTCCATTTGTTCTAAAACAAGGCATTACCTTTGACTTTTTAAGGTCAAACATAACATTTTTCTATTCTAAATTGCCAATCGTTTCGACTCAACTCGGTAACGCAGATACGTTTTTTCTTAAGTTATATCTTATGTTCTTCATATAACTGTCAAGAAATTTTCAAAACGGTTGAGGATCCGGATCGAAATTGGAGTTAGAAATTTTGTAAGTTTGACTTTCAAAGTCAAAGTGATATTTTTCCATTGATGGAATGTGTTTACTTGTTGTAGTGATTGATAATGTGGAAACGGGCACGCGGTCTTTTCTTAAAACTGGCGTGTATATGGCTGATATCGGGACGAAAGGAAGGCAGTTTCGGCTAAAGAAGTATGCATTTGATCTTCTAGCATTGGGAGATTTGATAGGGAAAGATGCATGGAACTATGTTAGAAAGTATCTTCGATTAAAGTCAACGTTCATGTATTTTGACTTCGATAAAGTCATCTCGGCTGCTGTTCCCGACGATAAGCCACCGCTCCTTGATCTTGCTAACAGGTTGTTCAATACAGTTGAAAAGGTAAATATGATATTAGAGCGTTAAAAATGTCAAAAGTCGGTTAAAAATGTAAAAAATCGGTTGAAAATGTATCTGGTTTCTTATTAACGTTTTGTTGTTTACAGCTAGAGTACGCGGTTAAGCAGCATGATCTTCCTCAAACGGAATCTTTGTACAAGGACACGACGGTTATTCTTCAAGAAGTTATGACTAGAATGGCGTAAATTGTTTCATGTTTCTCCGAATGTTGTAATGATTCGTCGATATCATCATATTTTCGTTATTCATAACTCTTTATGGAGATTAAAAATATGTCATGTTATGTTAAACGGGTCGTATCAAACATATAAACTCATTTAACACCATAAGTTAAACGTGTTATAATATTATTCATGTCATCAACGGGTTCAGCTGGTTGAATGTGTTTAGATAGGGATATTAATCGTGTCGGGTTGACAGGTTAAATTGTTCAACTCGAACAAAAAGACTAAACTGGTCGTAAATGGATTAATTATACAAGTCCAACTGAACGCGTCTTGTTTACTTAAATACGTCAACCTAGAAACGAGTCAAAACATGATGATTATTCTCCGGTTAAATGGGCCTTTAATATTCTTCACCATGGCATTAACTAAACAGTTTCCTCGGAAATCAGAATGTAGCATTAATAGCAAAAAAGAAGTGAAAAAAAAAAGAAGTGAAAAAATGGAGATGCGGGGTATCGATCCCCGTACCTCTCGCATGCTAAGCGAGCGCTCTACCATCTGAGCTACATCCCCTTTGATGTTTCTTAAAATATTCCAAACTAGTTATTTAATAATGTGTTATGTGAGCAGTCATCATTGGTGATGAATTGACACATACCAACAACTCAACGAATAGTCAATCTTGCGGTGGTTTGATGGTCGTTGATATGGGAGGAAATTTATGGGTGAATTGTTGTGGAGCAGATCGAGGTGGTTTACTACTCTATTCAAGATCTTCGATACTGGTGAGCCACACACAGGGTACAAAACTAGAAAATTTATTAAAAGGAATCACTGGTATATAAAAACCAAAAAATCTTACATAAGAATCTCCCCATCACAGAGGAGAAACAATGTTCGTCCGTTGATTTGGAGGTGTTTGTCCGTCGCCCGTCCTTGGCTATCCATCCTTCTCGACGTGCGCTCTCTTTCTCTTTCCGTAGTTTTTTTCTTTTCTCCTTACAAACACTTTTTAGTATAATATTAAATAGATAAATATGGGTGTTTGTAAGAAGAACGACGTTGGGGTTAAAACTTGTTTGTGGGAAGGACGGTTAAAGAGCTGATGTGGCTGGTTACTATGATTGTTTATGAAAAAGATTTGTGTAAGCGTTGCGAGTAGTCTAAATACCGAAAAATCTAAATTTTTTCCACTTAGCGTATGGGTTTAAGGGGTGGCACGTACCACCCTGGACTAACACCAGGTCCGCCGCTGCCACCACATTCTCGTGATTTGTTCCAAAAATATTTTTATATATTGAGAATCGCCGTGTGACTTATCGCATCCGCATAATTTTAAATCAAGTTTCACCACTACATAGAGTAACACCTTCACCACCACCATGGTTCACATTTTGCATTCCAAATCAGCAATTGAGAACACAGAAAACTAGTTAATCTCACAAATTATTTGGTTAAAACTTGATCTTTCCTTAGATTTTACTCGAAAGATTTGGTGATGTTGGGGAGGAGTTATCATTCAAAAGATGCATATATTTAATGGGAAGGTGGCCCTTCCAACAACTACCACTTGTCAAAGGTGAATGTTTTTCAAAATAATATTTCTTTAAATCTATGATACAAACTCACTACATACACTCGGAAAAATCTTTAAGGGTAGCAAGGACGTCCAAATTTTGTCCCCAAACCAAATTTCTTTTTCTTAGCCTATTTCTAAGGATGAACATTGAATCAAGATTTTATAATGATTTGTAAAAATTTATAAGTCTGATATACACCTATCACAACCTCTAATTCTCTAAACTCATAAAAAGATGGTGGAATGTATCATAGTACCATATTATATATTATGGTTTATTGGATTTTAATAATCCAAGTTATGCTCTTTTGTCAGATAATAATCCCAATTATGATAATAGTCCCAGATTGGCATATCCTCACCGCCAAATCCATCTCCGACACCCAAAAGCTCCTCGAAATCACCATCCCCAACCTCCGATTCATCCGCCATTAACCTAATTAAATTCCCCCCTTTAAATTACAGAAATTGTTGAAACAAAAGAAGAAACCCCAAGTAAATTTGCAGAAATTTAGGGTCTTTTTTGTGATTTAAATGTCGGAGCAATTAAGTGATGAATTCAACCAGAGACCCCAAGTCAATTAAGTGATGGATTCAACCCCAAACAAACGAGATGATCGCAAACAGAAACTAAGGGGGGAGATCGTAAACAAGCGATGGCAGGAGGAGGACCGTCGGAGGAGGACCAGGCTTGCCGCCCTCTTTTGGTCCATCAATTCTTCCTTCTCTTTATTTCTTTTTATCTTTTATAAAAATTACATGATTAGCAGGTGAAGACGATGGTTGGAATTCCAGCGATTGTTTGAAGGTCGCGAGTGAACGAAACCAGGAGGGAAGAGGAGGTCAACCTTCTTCTTCATCCTCCTCTTTTCTTTCTTTTCTTCATACTGGGTTCTAACCGATTCTAACTAGTTTTAAGTGAAAAAAAATTTAACCAATGTAAACGGTGTGTAACATCTCTCTTTTATGAAAACCCATTACTAAAAAACCAGTTTTGAGCCATAAAAAACCGGTTTTGAGCCAAAGAAGTATAACTCTTTTATGAAAACCCATTACTAAAAAACCGGTTTTGAGCCATAAAAAACCGGTTTTGAGCCAAAGAAGTATAACCAATGTATAATGACGTTTCAATTTAAAACCTCAACCGGTCAACCGGTTTTCTTTATAACCAATTATAGTTAATTTTCTCAAAACCGTCCTCCAAACAACCAATTTTTTGAACCATATCATCTCTACACACATAAATTGCTAATCTTGAAACACACCAAGATCATCATATAGAACACCATCCGATTAGTAATCACCAAGAACATCATAGCTGCTTTTTTCAGTAAATATAACAATTATATAAACACATATATAATCCAAACCCTACCCCTCTACCTACCCCAAGAAACCAAACCCAATCACACAAACCGCTACTTTGAAACCCTAATCCACCAGATTCCAACGAAAAGTACGATTTTTTTTCTTCCTTTTCTTCCATAACTGCTTTACTCGTCATCGGCGACCTTCGAAGAACCAGGCGCCTTCTTCGGCAGCAAAAGGTTATGAATGTTAGGCATCACTCCGCCATTAGCGATGGTGACGTCACCTAGAAGCTTACTCAGCTCCTCATCGTTTCTCACCGCCAATTGGATGTGCCTCGGCACGATTCTCGTCTTCTTGTTATCCCTCGCCGCGTTTCCAGCCAATTCAAGCACCTGCACGTGATCAATTTCATGATCAGAAAAAAGCCCCAAAAGTAACGAAACCCTAGAAGTTTCAATTGAACAGATGGACGTGAAATTGAGGAAATTGATCGGATCGAATGAAGGATCTGATGAAACTTACTTCGGCGGCGAGGTATTCAAGGACGGCGGCGAGGTAGACGGGGGCTCCAGCGCCGACACGCTCGGCGTATTTGCCGGCTTTTAAGAAACGAGCGATACGGCCGACGGGAAATTGAAGGCCGGCTTTACTACTCCTTGACGTGGCCTTCTTTGCGGCGCCGGATCCTAGGGTTTTGCCTCTTCCGGCCATTGTTTCCGGTGACTGACGGTTGCCGGATTTTGATCGGAAGGTGAAGGAGAGAGATGTCGATTTGGAGGAAAAATTGGTTTTCGTTTGTATATATACCCGGTTTTGGGGGATGTGATATGGTCCAATGGGAATGAAGAAAGCGGATCGTGGATATGGGCCGTTGGATGGGTGTGATGTGGGGTTAGATTCGTACATTCGATCACAGATGGTATTCGTTTTACAGGTATTTTTTCAAGCTTTTTTTATTCTAAATAATATTATTTTACGGAAGTATGACACGATATATGGATAAATTATGAGATCACAAATAACAAAAGTAGAGGAAAAAAAACTAATATTTTTTTAGTGTATCATAAATTTTACGTTATATGCTTGGTAGTTTTAGTGTTTAGTTTCTAATTTTAACTTTGTTACACGTTCTTTTGTATTTCTATTTTTTTTATGTGATAATATAGCAATGCAACTATTTTGGCTACTCGAGTTGTCTATGTAGTTTTTTTTTATTTTTTCCCAAGCGTAGAAAATTTAGCACATGAGGGGTAGTGTAATGAGTACAATCGTGTATGATAACTTTTAAGTAGTAGCCTTAAAATGTAGTTTTTTTTTATATTTCTGACTTTTTTTTGGATTTCCGTTTTTTAAATAACGTTATAGCGATATAACTGTTTCATGTATCTGTGTTATACCCGCTGTAACTTACAGATAACAAATCTAGTTATATGATATTTTAAAAAGCTATAATGGCATGACGAAAAGCCACCTGAAACCATGAAACGGAGAATAAGTGAATGAATCTATATAATAATGGTATGAAGTGGAAGGACCCATTAAATTATCAATTTCCCCTCTTATTAAAAGTTAGCACGATAAACAGCATCAGGTTCGACTGAGAAATCGTTGTTAAAAAAAATCTAGTATTGAAATAATAATAAACTCAATCACAATCACAAACTTAAGAGGAGAATTCTCCAACTCAAAGCTAATAAATCATAAGGTTCATGTTGATGAAACATTTGATAGAGAATTCAATGAGAAGAAGACTAATGCAAGTTTATCAAAATCGATTAACATGAGTGTCTAGAACAAACACAAGGTTAAGACTTTATTTCAAGGAAGAAGTGCACAAATCAGATTTTTTTTACAAACGAGTATGGTTAACGTTTGGGCCTAACCGGTTTCAAGGTAGAAGTGCACATCAGGTTTTTTTTACAAACATTTGATAATGTAGACTTGAATATTAGGGTTTGAAAACACCACCAGCGACCGTCGCTAACGACGGCAGGTGAGAGCATCCGCCACAAAGGATTGTGTCCCGATTCTACCGGCACTGTAACTGGTGAGTATATGGGCCAGATTCGTAATCAGATAGAGAGAGAGAGATGCGATAATGTAAAGAGAGAAAGAAAAGACAACAAGTCTATGGATTTAAAACCAGCAAGACCAAACTAAGGTACAACATATGAAGTACATAAGGAATTTGTACAAGATGGGATCTATATTTTAGAAATGTATATAAGGATGGGGAGTGGTATAGTTTTTTGGTTCTGGAAGAATTTGTTGTAACTAATAGAACTATGTCACACGCAGGAGAGAAAAAAAAAGTAAAGTTTTTTAAGAATTTTAAAGAATTTTGTGAAAAAGTGGTAGAATTCTTTGGTGGGAAGTATAAGTTTATTATTTTATTTAATTGGTTTGTTTAAAATAATTATTAAATATAATAATATATTAAAATAAATAAACTAATAATTATTAAATATAATACTAAATTTAAATAAATAGAGAAATAGTCATTAAACATAATATTAAAATTAAATAAAAAGTATTATGTTAGAAATAAATAAAACTTACATTTATTTGAAATATAATTAAAAAAAGATAACTACGCGTTTAATTCTTCCTTTGTCATGAAAAAACTTCTATTTTTGCGGCGATGTGTGTCTTAATATCATTAATATCATGACGAATTCGATAATGTGATTCTGCGTCTCGTAACTCTACTAGAATATTATCATTGATAACCCACTTAACCGGGAGGGGGGGGGGGTGTCTCGGATATGTACCGGCGATATTGATTTTCATGTATCTTTTAAGATCATGTTATGTAATATCAATACCGCATGCATAACTCTGGCGACCTTATCTCGAGTCATCGCTTGGGCCCCTCAGTTGAGTATTGCCCATTTTGCCTTTAAAACACCAAACAAACGTTCGACGTCTTGCCTCGTCCCCTTTTGAATCTTGTTGAATTTCTTATCATTGAGGTCAACCAGATGATAATATGCTTTAAGAAAAGTAAATCAAGTTGGGTAGATATTGTCGGCAGTGTAGTAGTCCCGCTTATACGTTCGACCATTAACTTGAAGAATTGGTGGAAGAATTGTGTTGGTTGAATAGGTATATATAATGATTTTAAAAAAGTTTATTAATTTTTTTATATGTCTTCAACGGTCTAAACCAAGATCCCAACGGATTTCTCTCTCGAAAAGAGCAAGTGCCAACGGCTACATGTAGCCGATAATTGAAGCCGCTAGCGAAGTCGGAGGGTGGCGGCGATGTTGCCGCTGAATCTGCCGAAACCGACGGCCAAGCCGCCCCCCATTATGTTCCCCTAATAAAGTTGTAGAATGTATTATAGTAGATAAAGACTCTTAAACCTTAAAACTAAACTTATATCAAAGTGTTAGTAATGATTCAGTTTTAAATCTTAATGGTTCGATAAAATTTATTTTTAGAACAACAAATTACACACACACAGATGAGCTTTAGTGAAGCCCTAGCAAAGTGACGTTGACATCTAAGGAAGAACATGGGTCAAACTCAGGACCATTCTCTGGAAAAATTCCACAACCCAGTCACCCGTAGCGTCGAACTCTGTAATTGAGATAAAACCAGTGTAGCTCAGAACTCGAAGTCCTGACCTCTCGATCAAGAAGTCATCCATCATTGACTCGAAATCCGTTATTAGGTTATGTGTATTCATAACCCCCCCCCCCCCCCGAGGGGGTTATGCGACACGTGGCGTCTACATTATCAAAGGGCTTTATCGTTGAAATCGTGTGTAGTCATAACCCCCCATAACACCCCTCTAATTATTACCTAATTATTATATATGTTATTTTAAAATTAAAACATCAACTAATTAAAAAAAAAGGAGGGCCAATGAGAAAGAGGGGGGAGGGCGCTAAATGCTTAGCGCCAGGGAGGATTTTGGCTAACATGATGCCAGGGGGTGGGGGAGGTGCGCCATGTTGATACTTTTTAAAAGCATCACGCCTACTACATACATCCTTAGATTGAATCACAAATTAAGATAAAAACCGTAAAACCAAACCGTTAGTTTTCAGTTAGTTTTATCTCTACAATGTCAGGCTGCTGTCTGACTTAGTGACTCGTGAGTGTCTTTTATCTTTACCATATCATGACTGCTACTTGACTGAAAGTCTTTTTGTCTCATTTCAATTCCATCACTCTCAATCATCTCCAAAACCTTTTTTCATCCAAAAAAACTGAAAAAGTTTTCATTTTTATTCATATTCATATTCTCACCGAAACATGACCACCACAAAACTTTCCAAGAATCTTTAAACCCAAAAACAGACATGTCAACAGTTTGGTTTTCCTTCAAGAAATCATTCCACTGCCAATCGGATTCTTCAGATGTCCACGACCCGAAATCCACGAAACATTTGTCTGCAATCTTGACCCGAAAACCCGGCAGATCATGTGGGTGTTCAAGATCCATAGCAAATCTCAAAGATGTAATCAACAGCGGAAGCAAAAGACACCCCGGAAATACGGTGAATTATAGTCCGAGATCTATCGGAAGTAGCGAGTTTGTAAATGCGGTTACACATGAAGTAATTCTCAATAATTCGAAATGTGAGCTGAAGATCACCACCTGTGTTGCTGGTGTCGGCCCAACTGGTGCTCCTGATGGGCCGACACTTTTTGACGCATTATCGCCGAGAATATTCAGTCCTGGCGGTAATGTGACAATGCAACAGGTGAAGACCGGAATTGGGAATTCCGGTCATGTGGGGATTATTGGAAAGAACATGAACATGAACACGAATATGAATGTAAACGGCAATTTTATAGTACAGAAAGCTAGACGCTCATTGGAAAATGAATCCGGTCGGTCTTCTGGTGGTGGAGTCGCATGCCATAAGTGTGGCAAGCGATTTCTTAGGTCGGAAAATCTTGAAGGTCATCATCTGTCTCAACACGCGGGTAAAATTCTTCAACCCTAATCTCGAATAGTAACTCCTTTTATCTTTTATTGCTTTAATAGTAAAAATTCTACTTTGTGTTTTGAAAGTGATTATGTGATATATATAACATGTTATAGATTAAAAGACTTTTGATCTAACGGTATTTTTATCTGTCAGTCTAAAGTGATTATGTGGTATTATATAACAAGTTATAGACTAGAGGACTTTTAGTCTAACGGTATTTTTTTATGTGTCAGTCTATTTAAAACACGTTAAATGTATTTTTAACCCTAATTTATGGTTAACATCATGAAAGTTTAGATGAGGTTAACATGAAACGTTATTTTCCCTTAGATAAAGGGTTTGAACTTTGAAGCATGTTCATCTAGCTTGAAATTCTAGCTTTCAAACTTGTTTACAGTTAGCGAACTTCCCGAAGGCGATTCATCGAGAAAAATAGTGGAGATCATTTGTCGTTCGAGTTGGTTAAAACCCGAGAACACTTCTAGTCGGATCGAGAAGATCTTAAAGGTACACAACATGCAAAAAACGCTAGCTCGATTCGAAGAATATCGAGAACTAGTAAAAGCAAAAGCAAGCAAATTACCAAAAAAACACGCCCGTTGTCTCGCAGATGGAAACGAGCTACTACGGTTCTACGGTGCCACAATCGCTTGTTCGCTAGGCATCAATGGCGGCTCGAGTCTTTGTGTCTCCGACAAATGTTGTGTTTGTCGAATCATAAGAAACGGGTTTTCGACAGAAACGGAACTTGAGGACGGAATCAAGGGAATCGGTGTATTTACATCGGCTACGAGTGTTAAAGCTTTTGAATCTATACAAGTGTCCGAAGAAGACCCCGATACACGAAAGTCACTGATCGTGTGTAGGGTTATAGCGGGGAGGGTGCACCGACCGCTAGAAAACATCCAAGAAATATGCTGTCAATCGGGATTCGACTCGTTCGCGGGGAAAGTTGGGGTTTATTCGAATATTGAAGAGCTTTATCTACTTAGTCCTAGAGCTCTTTTGCCATGCTTTGTGGTAATTTGCAAACCCTAATTACAACTTAGTTGAACTTACTTTAGATAGAGTTGTTGTTAAAAGAAAAGATATTGCATGTAAAATCATATCTTAGTTTGGAGTAAATTTGAAGTTTTTATTACACTATTGACATGTTTTAGACCCATAAAAATAGATGAAAGTTCCTATTGACACTATTGACATGTACAACTTTTAAACCACATTGTGTAAGATTTTTGGGATTTTAAGGAGATTGATTGGTCCTAGATAAGATAAGTGGTCCTAGGTTATGAACTTATAAACAATAGAACAAAACAACAAGTGAAGACAAAGTCTAGCGACTTGTCTTGTCTCCTTTAGTTTGATGTAAGGTTGTTATTCTCCGGTAGTAATGGAACAGCTAGCTACATGTGATAGGTTTTGGTTCCTATGTATTTATGTTAAAAATGGCTTAGTGGAAAATAATAGAAGTTAATTTCATTTTAATATATGGTTTAGTTTAGAAAACATTGAGAAAATACATTAATGTCAGAAGTTTATGGGTTTTCTTGATGTTTTAACTTTGTAAGTTTTAGAATGTTGTTTCCTCAATATTATACAAGGTTTAAAAGAACAAAAAATCGAGCCTCTGAGTTGTTTTTCCGTCGCCTCGTGGACGTAATCCTCAAAGCGAACCGAGACGTAAGCCGGAGACAGAATTAAAAAATAAATAAAAAAATTATATATCTTTAAAAACTAAAATACTAGACATCATACAAAAAATTTCAACTAACTTTATCACGAGATTCAATAGTCATCAAAAGTCATAAAAAAACACAAAGTGTACTACATCAAAAAGACATGGAATAGTGGACAATTGGATTTTAATATTACAAGTTTCACCTTGTTAGCGGATAATAATACGAGTTTTCAAATTTCCTTAAAATAATATGAGTTTTGTGGGTATTGAAAAACAGTTCACGTAGGTAACAAACTAACACCGTTAGTAAAAAAACTAACGGTGTATCATTAAAATCCAATACCCACAAAGCTCGTATTATTATGAGGAAATTTCAAAACTCGTATTATTATCCGCCAACAAGATAAAACTTGTATTATTAAAATACATTTTTCCTGAAATATTTGAAATTGACAAAGAAAGTTTATAACATTCAAAAGTTTAAAACACACATAAAAAACACAAAAATTATAACATTCATAACACACACAAAAATATAAAAAATTCTGATCAAATTCAAACAACATAAAATTGCATTCAAATTCAAACAACATAAAATCGCATCGAGACACGCCATGAGACGCTCCCCGCCTCAGTCATTTATCACCGCCTCAACAATTTGAGACGTACACACCAAAATACCTCATGAAACGCCACCCCAAATGCATTTTTTGACCGCCTCACTCAAGGTGGGTTTCGAGGCACCTCACACCATTTTAAACCATGATATTGTGTCTAATTATTTTTCTACTAAGGAGACCGTGACATGCAAAGAGAAAAATGAAAAATAGAGAAGAAAGACACTTGTGAACCCATGTTATCATATCTTACCTTTGATGCAAAGAAATTGATTCTAAGGTATAATATTAACCTATCGATGGTGTATATGGAATGCACAGAATTAACTCAACTTCTAAAAAACCAGTAATTAACTCAACTTCTAAAAACAAGTAACGCTGGCTGAGGTCGTAGATGATGTGAAGACTTGTGACTTTTTATGGATGAACATACCTTAGTGTATTGCGTGGAATTGAAATGATTGATGTAAGTTCACTTATGGTTAGTTTTGTGTAATATCTTGTTGTACCAAGGTTTTTTATAGGGTGTACATGAGCTCACAGTGCTATAGTTTAGACCCAAATGAGCTCGAGTTTGACTTGTTTAGATATTTATTTCCAAAACTCAAACTCAGCTCGTGAAAAATTGATTAAGCTCAGCTCAGATCGGCTCTGAAATACAACCTGAAACAACTAAACTAAACCCTTGTTTTAGATCATCTGCAATCGTTAATAATAATCAAATGCAGGATGCAATAACTAAAATCATGACGAGTAACGAAAACTGTAAAACAATAACAAAGTTTTCCGGAAAGAGTATCACGAATTGTAGACTAACCCTCAAAAGTTCAAACTTCAAATGAAACAGACAGACAAGTAGAATTTTAAAAAGGTTACCAAAATCCATTCAAGTGCTCTATTTATCAGCCTTGGCAGCAGTAGCAGCAGCTTGACCTCTGAGCCGCCCAGTTCTTCTAGCGGCAATAAGACCAACCTTTTGACCGGGTGGTGCATCACGACGAACCGTACTGGCGTGACCAATGTGTTGATGGTTACCACCACCATGGGGATGCTCAACGGGGTTCATGGCAACACCACGAACCTTGGGCCAGCAGTTTCTCTTCACACGGTACTTGTGGTAAGCATTACCAGCTTTAAGCATTGGCTTCTCGGTTCTTCCTCCTCCAGCAACCTGGCCAATCATGGCCCGACAACCGCTTGGCACAATTTTCTTTGCTCCGGATGGGAGCTTCACCCTATGAATTCAACAATTAGTTCATAATCTGTTACGATCAAAATAGCTTCATTTTGAAATACAAAAATGGTTCCGTGCTTCACCCTATGAGCTGAACAGTTATTTCATCATCTATTACAATCAAAATAGCTTCATATATGAAATACATAAGCTGCAAAATCTTAGACTAATATACTACTGCTTTACCCTATGAATTCAAGTATTCAACAATTAGTTCATAATCTGTTATAATACAAAATAGCTTCATTTAGAAATACAAAGCTGTAAAATCTCAAATGTATATCCTAATGCTTCACTTTATGAATTCAAAAATTAGTTTATCATCTGTTATGGATCAAAAGAGTTTCATTTCCAAGTTACAAAGCTACAAAATCTCAAATGTATATCCTAATGCTTCACTTTATGAATTCAACAATTAGTTCATCATCTGTTATGATCAAAATACTTTCATTTTCAACCACAAAGCTGCAAAATCTCATATGTATATCCTAATGCTTCACCCTATGGATTCAACAATTAGTTCATAATCTGTTATGATCAAAATAGCTTCATTTAAATTACAAAGCCGCAAAATCTCAAATGTATAATGATAAAAATAAAAATAGCTTCATTTTGAATTACAAAGCTGCAAAATCTCATATGTAATATCCTAATGCTTCACCCTGTGAATTCAACAATTAGTTCATCATCTGTTCTGATCAGAATATTGTTTCATTTTCAATTACAAAGCTGCAAAATCTCATATGTATATTCTAATTAATTATGTTCATAAGATCCACGAATACGTAGTTCTAATCATTCAGTATGTAGATGTATTACAGATTGATCAATACAGATCGAACCTGAAAAACTGATTAGGTTATCAAAGCTCAAAATCGTAATCTAGAGACGAACAATTTATACCTAGATGTGCCGTTATCAGGATTATGGCTAATAACAATAGCGTAATCACCAGAAGCCCTAGCAAACGAACCACGGTCACCGACATGGTGCTCGACGTTGCAAACAACAGCTCCCTCAGGAATAGATCTGAGCGGAAGCACATTTCCGACCATCAAATTAGCCTTCTTACCACAGAAAACAAACTGACCGGTGTACATCCCCTCGGCGGCGACAAACAGCTCCTTCTGGTGCTTGTAACGGAACGGATGACGGAAAGTGACGCGAGCGAGAGGAGCACCACGGCCGGGATCGTGGATGATCTCGGTGATGACTCCTTTCAGGTAACCGTTGCGTTCGCCGAAATCGAGGCTACGGAATCTCGCCGGACCTTTACGGTGATGCGTGTGGGACTTGAAGATGGAGCCTGCTCCTTTACGTTGAGCTCTGATAACACGTCCCATGGCTGAATCTCTCTCTCTCTCTCTCTCTACCTCTCTCTCTCACACAGAAAGCTTTGGAGAAGACGGCGGATTGGAGGAATATAGATCCTGAAATAGGGTTTTGGGAATATAATTTGGGCTGGGCTTTTCATATAGCCATTTCGGGCCCAGTTGCAGCCTGTAATTTTGCTCTATAACGCATAGAGGTGCACACATAGCCCATAGGTTTTTTTTTTAAACCGGTACCGGTTTGGTCAAATCCTTGGTCATAACCGATTTTTTCAGTAACCAGTTTAGTTTGTAATCGGTTCTGAAGGAAAATATGTGTAAGCGATACAAATTGACAATGCCCGGCTTTCATTGGTTTTTTTGGCGACCAGTCGATGAAAAATCGGTTTTGTAACTGGTTTGGAACCAGAGAAGGGTAACTAACCGCTATGTAACCGATAGTTCGGCTAGAAACCACAACCGGCTTAGGTCTAATTGGTTCCAGTTTTTTTTTTCGATTTTGGTTGTCAAACCAGTTTTTTTTTTTTTTTTTTTAACTATCTCTAATATAACACACAATTGTAACGACCCAAAATTCAAGGACTGGACTAGACGAGTAATTCGCTCTTCATTTATTTCTATGATTTGTGCACAAGTATTGAGCGGCTACAAGGGCTTGCCCGAGTGGTCATTGGTGATGATGAAGAGACTCATAACCTTAAGGTCACAAGTTCGATCTTTGAAGCCCCCAGCTTTACCACTCGACCGTTCACGGAGGTGAATTTTCTTGAGAATAGGCTTAACTGGTGGGTTTGGGCTACCTAGACACTTTCTGAGTTTCGCATCATGGGGTTCCCCAATCTTTATTTGTTGGTTGTTATAAATAAAACACGAGTATTGAACACTAGAGATGAACATCCAAACCTTTCGCATCATGGGGTTCCCCAATCTTTATTTGTTGGTTGTTATAAATAAAACACGAGTATTGAACACTAGAGATGAACATCCAAACCTGTTTGAGATATGAAACTAGATTCTAGATTGAAACACCCAATTTTTAAACCGGTTTTTACTAGAACCTTGTTCCATCCCGACTTAACCCCCGAGAATGAGATAGATTATTAACCTTATATGTGAAACCGGTCAGCTGCAAGGAAAATTGATCTGTTGACCTAACCAAACGGGTTATAGAACTGATTTGAACCAAAAAACTCGATTTGATCAAACAAACAAATAAACATCCCCGGTATAACTCCCACTCCGAAAGTATGAGAAAAACACGAATCATTTCATAAAAAGAAGACAAAATGTTGAACGTATTGATTTTAGAGTTGAAATTATAAATAGTAAATCTTAGTGATTAAAAACTCACTTGTTAAGGGACTTAAATGGGACAACATTATATAGCTGTTTATCATTTGATTTTGTAATAACCGGTGATTTAAGTTCAAATGACGTAAACAAATTGATATATGAGAAAAAAATTACATATTAACAACAACAAACTCAATGAAGCATCTAAAAAATAAACATTTTGCCGATACTGGCGCGGTTCTAAATTGTAAAAACAAGGATGAATTCATACTTCACAGCATATTTTTTTTTAATGGCAATTTGACTCAACGATATATCGGGACTGGTTACCCTGGACCTACCCACTGTCCCGAGTCCGAACCTGATAGTTATATGATAAACAACTATAAGGTTTCTCGTAATGGAGTCGGTTTAAGCTAAAAGCAGCTCGCTAATTGAGTAGCTTGAAAAAAACTTATGCAAATCCATCAACACGCAACGGCTATT
>JBCNJP010000002.1:10093488-10140576 GCA_039602395.1 Deinandra increscens subsp. villosa | reverse complement strand
TTAATTCAAAGTGCTTATGAGCTTTATGGAAAGCAATAAGCTGATAGGCTTAATCCCTTTTTCTTGGGCTTTTTGAGAATGCAATAAGCTATAAGTTTATGCTCCCAAGCTTTGTAAATACGCTAACCCAAACACCCCATCAAAAGAGTATGCATTACAAAATACACTTTAGTGAAATTCACAATGCAACCTGTTTATATAAGTAAATTGGTCAAATTGACACCTCTACAATCTACCAAAATGTACAAAAACCGACTTTATTATGTCATACAGGCATCAGAACGATCAGATACGTCCTGAGCCCCTGATTTATTATGCTTTTATTATTAACTAGAGTTCTACCACATTCTGTGATATTTCTTAATAGCCTAGATGTTAGAATATGTCTTGCAACAAAATAAATGTACAAGTTAATTATAGATCACCAACAAATGGAATGATAAGAATCTTGTTTATCCCAACATATGGAATGATAGCATTTGGCATTTGTGTTGTAAGTGGCGCTACAATTTAGTTTAAAACGTATGGATCGATGAATGTATGTTTGCAAGCGTCTATCAATTTCCTTGAATAATAAAAGAAGAAAACAAATGTATATATGCATTCACCATTGAGATATAGGATGAGGGATAAAATTAATAATAGAACTTAATTCAGTAATCCAGACAGAACTTACAATGAGTTTTTGACCATTGTATTGCATTCACCGCTTTTTTATGACCAATAAGAGTTGTGGAGCTCTTCTCAGATGTGTGCAAAGCATTTGAATAGTCCTTTGTTCGATTCCTTAATGATAATAAAATGTCTTTTCGTATGTGCGAATCTGAGATGCTTCCTTGAACTGAGAATAAAAAGATATCATAAACTATTAATGTTATCACTAAAACCATTTTGAAAACTAAGATAATGAGATCATTACTAGTCAGGGAAAGTTAGTACATCAGGACTCAGGATTTAATAAACCAACAGTAGTTATATACTTTTACATGATTAATGGGTGAAATGATTAGTTTTTCAAGATATTGCATCATTTTTTTATCTTATCTAGGAAATCAAGTATAAAATAAAATCTGCTCGTTCAGCCTTAATCACACATCTCTAGGCTTACAACAAAAATGAATATAACTATTCCTTTCATATGTTAAGATATGACATCACCTAAAAACTAAAAAGAGTAATCAAGTTTTGTATGTACATTTAATCTACCGTTCAAGTAAACTTGAAGTGAAATGTACCTTCACCATGTTTCTGCCATGGAATATGATCAAATTTTCATGTTTTATTAATTTGACCAAATTCTTGGGATTTATAGTATTTAATTCTTACCAAAATATCGTGCTTTTTATCACAAGGTTTGGTCACATTCCTTTTTTAATTAAGAATTATTTATTTCTTATTCAGGCTATTTGGGAAATATGGAAATGTTATTGAAAAGGCTGAGAAGCCTACTTAAAGTTACCGTTCAAAATTTTTACTAGAGCCACAACCTGATGTTTATTGAATCAGTTGGGTTTCGGGGTTGACCTGAATTTCACACACACCTACAACAAATGGGTAAAACTAGATCCACAAGATGTTTTGGAAAAAACAAACAAACCAGACTTAAAGAGAAAATTCATCCGGCAACATTAGATCCTTGATGCCTTGTTTTTATCATTTCACCAAAAAAAAAAAAAACATGAAGAACTGAAAGAATAAAACAACTACACTATCACAAAAAATAATATAACTGAATCCACAAGTTTTTTTATTTTTTTTATAAAGTAGAGGAAAAAACCCCCCAACTTAAAGAAGAAATACATCCTGGCACAATGTATGACCATTTTAAACATTGACACCTTGTTTTATCATTTATCCTAAAAGAACATAAAGTTTTTATCATTTCACCTAAAAAGCATAAAGAACTGAAAGAATAAAACAACTAGACCATCACAGAGAAGTTAAAAATACCGAACCAGGGGAACATGCTGAATAAGTTGGAGGTCCCGCATGGGAAGTTTGAGAAGCAGATGCCATGAGTGCACGTTCTCGCTTTGATATGTATCTGCCTGCAATTGGTGCTTCAGTTGAAATACTTTTTGATTGATTTACGCCAACAGGAGGCAAATTTCTGCTTGATGTAGGCGCAAACTCGGGTTTAGCCCGTTTGAGGGGAGGAAGTGCATGTTTTTCAATTTTTTCATCTTCATCTGAAGTAGCGGAGTAAGCATTCCAGAGTAGATCCATATTGAGTCAAACTTAAAGCTGTGAATAAAATTAGAAAGTAGAACTGAATCAGATTATAAATATATGCCAATGTATTTTAATTAGGCATGGAAAAACAGGCAGACCGGATCAGGCGAGGTACCAGGTCAGAACTCAGAAAAGGTCGATCCAAACAATGGTCATCTTTGGTTCGGGTGAGGACGAGGCATTTAAAAAATGGCCAGATAACAAGTTTGTATAGTGACCACATCTCACAGATTATCTGTTGTGTGAATCTTCTCCTTGATTTTTCTAGTTCCTTTTTCAAAATTTGAGTAAGTGAAACACATTATGCACAGTAGTTAAGACTATAGCTATCCTTTGATGCAAACTATAAACTGTACTCCATGAAAAAATCAGACCTATCTATCAAGTTAACATCTAGAGCTATCCTTTAAGGCAAAATTAGTTTTTGAAGGACCCCATGGAGAGCCTGTGCAACTTTCTGTGCCTGTCTTTAACTTATGAGGTTCAACGTTTTTAATGAATTATGAGGTTCAATTACGAAGGGCAAGAAAATTAATAATCTAGACTGAATAAGACCAAGTAACCAATAATTTAGTGGAAACAACGTAATCAAACTATTAATCAAGATTGGCAACAACATGCAAATTATAGAATATAAATTATAAACAAGTGACTATAAGTGAAGTAAGAAGTAAACAAAAATTTTATCAAAATTCATAACCACCATTGCTATCTATAACTGATTGATGAACGGAATCAGGTTCAACAGGGAAAAAAATTTAACAATCGATAAAATCCAACCGAGGAAACCAATCGTCTTAAACACACCACAAATTGCATGATTAAACAAATGCAATCAACAACTGAAACGAAAAATGATGTTTCAACTACTAAATCATATTCTTGTAGCTTCAAATTACCAGAAAACAACTTCTAAATTAGAAGAAAACACACAAAAACCATCTGCTTCATCTACATAAACCAAATCTACAATGTATGTCTAAATTTCATATCAACAATTCCCCAAATTCCCCAATTTTAAAATTAAAAAATCACTCACAATCAATCAATTGTAAATCAAGCATACAAAACTTGATCAGATTACAACAACAATATAAGTAAGAATTCACCTTTGCTAAAATTAATTGAAGATGCAACAATGAGCTATAGAATTGGAGATTGAACAAATATGCACATTACGATCATTGCATCACAAACTGAGATTCTAACCAATCCTTATATTCACTCGAAATCCAAACAATAATGTACATGAAAACATTCAAATTAAACACCAAAGAGATTCTAAATTCATCACACGTTATAAAAGGGTTACAGAACTACCTGGAGAAATCCGAACATCCGCTTTAACTGTTTTCTAAATTCAGCAAACGCTCGAGCTCCTGAAACACAATCCGACAATTCAACTAAAACTCAATTAGGGTTCTGTAGAAATCTACGATTAATAGATCGATTCTCGATGAATTTCGTGAAAATTAATATACACTAATCGACTGATTTTCTATAAGATGATTCGTTGATCAAACGCACAATCTACGGATGATTCACTGATTTGCGAAATGCGAATAGTAATTGTTGATTCAATACCTAAGTATCCATCCTGACCCGTTTATTATATACCCGGTATCCGATCCTGACCCGTTTATGTTCTTAACAACTTTTAAAGATGTTCATTTTAACCCCTAAGAATACTAGCTAGCCTATATTAACCCGTATTCTTACAATAATGGTTAAAATCGACCCAAGTAAAAAAGGAAAGAAAACAAAAAAAAACTGCTTGTTATACGTTAGCTATTTTTTTTTCTTTTATGAAGGAATTGGTTAAATGTATTTTGATGATGAATATAAAAGTTTAAGTTTTAATATATGGTTGACCTTAATAAAATATTTGAATACATTGATAGCATTCTAGATATATATATATTTTTTTTAACAAATCACAAACTGTTGTAATAGTAGGAGCCAAATAGTGAGACAAATACAAGTGGACAATCACCCTGACGGGCAAGGGAGGCGGGCAACAAGCTGCGCCGCCAACAGTTAGTTTTATAAAATTTTATTTAACAGGTTCAGATTCATGTTTAAGTTGGCGAACCATGTTGAATACTTAATCAATTGGAATTCATCAAATTTTACTAAAATGCCCCACTCGAATACTAGGACTCGGGCACCTTGTTCCGAGTTAACTTAAGAGGAGAAAAGAAAGGAAGTGAAAAAAAAATAAAAACACATTTGTGTTCCTGAGTTTCATTAAAGAAAGAAAAAGAAAATAAGTTAAGATGTGTGGTGTTTCCGAGTTCCACTGATTCTTGAAATCAGCCTTAAATTTCTTGACCAACTCATTGAAATGAAGACCAACACTTAGATCTGCTGACATTTTGGTCTTTAAATGAGTATTAGAGAAACATGCGTGTGTTGATCTATTAAGAATTTCACCATTTTTGGGCTTCGCAGTAATAATTTCATAGTGAGCTAGACTACTTAAAAGTTGAGAATACAAAGTAACAAAATATGAGAAAGCGTTCATTGCCCAACAACACGTGTTTATAAAATCTTCATTAAATACTTTTGGTTTTCTTGCATCTGATGTCGTAGTGCTATTTAGCAATGTTCAACGAATCATTCATGATAATGTTATGACCTAAGATATATAACCGTGTTTTCTATAACATTTAGTTTTTATTATTTAAAAATAATTAGCGACATAACTTGTTATCTGATTATTATTATTTTTATGTGAAATTTGAGTACTTGAGAAAATAGAATAAAAGAAGAGTGGTTCGAAGGGAAAGATACCAAATTTTGGTAGACTAGTGAAAACAATTCAAATAAAGTCAAAACTCGAAGTGAAAGACTTTTTTTCAACCACGTAATTTGCTTCACACGTCTATCCGAAAAGTCAAAAAATAATAATAATTTTGCGTTGACAAATCTCAAACCAGTAAAACGTGTTGACTTTTTACAATATAAAAACATACGTGGTCCACTTCATACTTGAACTAACTTTCGTATTGTTCTTCTTTTGAGTAAACTGTGATTTTAGGTCTCCTCATTTAATCAAAATTGCTATTTTTTTCAATTTGTTTAGATTTTTAAGATATATTACACTTTCAAATAAATTATGATTTAGTTCCGTCTCCGATAACACCTTTAGATTTCACATTAATATTAACGTTAATCATTTGATCATCTCTCCCTCCTTTAAACCTATCATATTGCATCTATCCTTTAACTATTTATACCCCTTTTTTTTTTAGAACGGCAATTTTATAAAACGAAAAAAAAAAACCCAAACAAGAAGCTAGACAGGGCATACAAACGACCGGAAACAATTACGGTTTACATTTTAGACCAAAAAGTATGAATTAGCTTTTTTCTTATAAAGACGTTTTAAAAAAGCACCATTTTTACTAAAAGGTATAAACTATTTTTATGGTTTTGTGTTTTGAACTAAAATGTATGATCATTTTTACTAGAAATATAGTAAAAAAAAGTAAACTTTAAGAAATCTTTTTAAAAAAACACCATTTTTATAAAACTTCAGGAAATATATTCGGTTACCTACTTACCTATGATTTTAGCATAAAGTTATTAGCACATAAGCAAAAATATATTGTTGTTGAGACATTGTTTATTTATCTTTTATTGTATTTCTAGGAAAAATATAGTGCACGTCGTGTTTTGTTTTTTAAAAACGATTTATATATTTTTTTTAAAGCAAACCTTAAAAATATAATACATAAAACTTTAAAAGGGTAGATATAATATATAATTTTTACTGGATCTTTAATCCGGACAAATGTGTCATGATCGGATATGCTTTCTTTGGCATTTGTAATTTTTTAATTAATAAAATATTATTAGAAACCAAAATGAAAAGAAAAAGTATGAAAATGACAAATTGAGGGACAGTGTGACCAACTGATGGTACATCAAGATAACAATGAAGTCATCGAGAGCCTGTACGAAACAAACGACTATAAAGTATTTTTTGTTGATAATAAAACAAAAAAATAAATATCTTTTCTCTAATCTCTATGATCCTTCACGTCAAGTTACCTACTTTTCTAAACGGTTTAAGTTATATAATTTTACTGTTAGTAACGCAGTTTGTAGAATCGGGCTACCAAGGATAACTAGATAGATAGAGATCTAGGACGAGCTATCAAGACAGTTTGACTACAAGAGGAGGATTGCTAGTCTTCTAGTGAGCAGTCGACTCGGCAATCGATGTCTGAGTGCAAGTCTTCTGGTGATCAGTCGACTCGGTAGTTGAGGACTTCTGGTGACCAGTCGACACGACAGTTGGGGTTTCCTGGTGAGCAGTCGACTCAGCAGTTAGGGTCTTATGCTGGAACCTGCAAAACAGAAGCGCCGTTGTTCTTGGGGAGCAGGACAGGGTATCCTGCGACCAAGCTCGGGCGTGAGAATAAGTATGTGTTTCGAGAGATTAAGAGTAACCAAACGAGAGAGAGCGTAATGACTTGAGTTTTGAGAATTCACCTGGTGGTTGAGGGTATTTATAACCCTCAACCTTTGTCTCGTAGCGCTGTCAATGTCAGGTCCCCAAAGTAGTATACAGCAGGTCTGGCATCTGGACTGTGCCAAAGAACCACAGTAGCTGTTTTGGGTAATCACATTGGTTGTAGTGTCAGGTCGAGTCATAGGACGCCGACCCGCGTGTATGAGCGTTGGTATGTACCTACCCGTTTCGGCCTAACTTGGTTTTAAGGGTTTGTTCACCAAGTGTGGCCAGTCGACCTGGTAATGTTCGACTAGGGTAGGTTGGTTTAGTATTGAGGGTCACCAGTCGGCCTGGTGACTAATAGCTGGCAGTCGACTTTGTGAGGGTCGACTGGTCATAAGGTTTGTCACCAGTCGGCCTGGTGGCTTAGTGACTGGCAGTCGACCCTGTCAAGGTCGACTAGTCATAAGGTTTGTCACCAGTCGGTCTGGTGGCTTAGTGAGTTTTATCAACCCGTGTATTACATGAGATGTTTTATAAAATAATATAATTAATAACTTCATTATATATTTATTATATTTTTATCATAAGTTTAAACGTAAATGTATAAAAAATAATAAAACTTTTAAATAAACTTAAACGTATAAAAAACAAAAAAAATTAAAACATATAGCCGTGAAATAAGAAAAAATGAATATTCAAGATTATAAATAACAAATAGTGAAGATTTAAGGATTATAAAATTATATTTTAAGATAACATATAATTATATTATTATTATTTAACAAGTTTTTAAAAAATTACTAGAAAAGGATGATTCATATTTGTAATATTTAATTATATAATTTAATTATGAGAGAGTGTTAATATTTAATAGGAGAGAAAGACAGAAACATGAGATATCTAACGGTGTGAGAAGCGGAGATAAGATATGTAAACAATTTGTTATATTAGAAATTTAGAATAGATAAGATTAACTAACTAGGATTTGTTCTAGTGGTAGCTGATAATATAACATGATGAGTTGAGACCAAAATATCACAAGTTCAATCCCTGAGTCCACAGGTTTTATCACCGGGGGTGAGTTTTTCTTAAAGTGAGGCTCAACAATTGTTGTTGGCTCGGACACTCATAGGAAGCTCTGTTTACTCAGCGGCCTTTATGCGGAGCCAGTATTTTATTTGTTAATCGTTAAAGGAAAAAATAAACGAAAAGAAGATTTATTAATAATATATTTTTATTATTATTTTCTTTATTATTATTTTCGGTTTTATAAAGTGTTCCTTTCCATGAGTGCGTATTTGATTATAGGAAAAGGTGGAGAGAGTAGAGAGACTCAAAGACGTCGCCCAACTTTGATATTATTATTTATTTAAAATAACATAATAAATTATTGTTATATTTAATAAAAATCGGGAACTGTCATTTTCGTGGGTGGAGGTAATGGAAGCCAGTGTGCACGCGCGCATGACGCGTGGAGCCCAGCCGTTGACTTGTATTTTTGTCAAATACGGAGGACAAGTAAAAACAAACTCAATCATAAATTTGACTAAAAAAGTCAAGACCAACGGACTCCGGTCTGCTTCTCCGCCGTCCGCCGACACCCCACCACAACTACCGACTGCCGCCGTCCTCTTCCACTCACAACTAAAAGTTAGTTTGTTTTATCATCTTTTAGGCTTAATTACATAAATGATCTATATGTTTTACACTATCCCTCGAATGAATTGGGGTCTAAACAAACTAACATTTAAGGTTTTATTATTATATTTAAAAGTTAATTTCAAATTGCTATTTTGTTTAGGGTGTTGCTAATCTTATATCTTCATTCTTAATTTACAACCTATATGGGGCGTATCATATGGGTCATATTGCATCGACAATAATTAAAGGGACATTAGATGGCGTTTGGTTCGTAGAATTCAATTGAATTGGAATTGCAAAGTTTTTTCTTTGAAAAGTTGTGCTTAGTTGGGTTATGGACAAGTTTAAATTGGATTGAATTTTCTTTAATCAATGAAATTTAAGACCATGTAACTTTCTTTCGATAAAGGGAAGGATTTCAAATGAATGTTGAAATAGTAGTAAATTTCATTGACTAAAAGAATTCGTTGCATTTAAATTTCCTCCGTTACCTAATCAAGAACAATTCTGAAAGAAAAAAATGTCAATTCCAATTCTATTGAATTCCACGAACCAAACGCCACATGTGTAATCCAACATATTAATATGCCTCAAATCAAATGACACACCCTAAATTGAAACAGCTACCATATGCAACATATCGATGCCTTTTTGGACATATTCAAACCGAGGCATATCATGTGATATGACCCCTATCACTCTAATGGAAAATAAAGTTTCTCGGTAAATATTGTATATTTCTAATGGGTTTAGGTACCATTTTTAAGTGATTTGAAAATATTCCAAATTAATATTTTATTTTTTTTATTTTTTATTAACACATACATAACTTATGAAATTGATATTATTAATCATTTAAGTAAATTTATTAATAAATAAAATTGTAATAAAAATAAATTGATAACTGTTTTGAAAATGTGCTCCTCCTTAATGTGTAATACACCATATTGTAGTAAAAATCAATTAAATTTAGTTTGATTCGAAGTTATATTGATTTTATTTTGGATAACTAAGCTTTGTATAAAAGTTTATTGGTTTTTTTAGTCAATTACTATTTGTGTCCCTGACGTTTGTCGCTTTTGCCACCTGAGTTCAAATCTCATATTTTTAACATATCACACCTGACACCTGAGATATGCATTTTGTTGCCAAATGAGTACCTTGGACTAATTGGATTAAAATTTTCTCTTAACTATAAGGGCATGTATATTAGTAATTTCATACGTCATGGACGCAAATATTAATTAATTGTTTTGTTTAAAACAAGAAGGATTATTTATGTAATTATCTTTAAATAATTATAAAATAATATATTTTACTATGAAACTTAAACCCCTCCCAAATTCACCTTCCCTCTCTCCGACACCACCATCTCCAGCCACCGATCACCACCACCGGCTCGTCGTCTTCCTCCGGACGCCGCCATTAAGTGCAATATGAAAATTGGAGGATTTTTTAAATCGAATTGAAAATGGAAGTTTTTTGTATTTTGAATTGACGAGCGGCGATGCAATCCGGTAGCAAAATTTATGAAAGCTTAGACGGCTGTTGCTACGTTTTAAATGTTATAAATTCCTACTTTTATAGTACTCATGTGGGAGGCACAATTTTTAAATTTTATACTAGCAACATTTACACGTTTTAAATGTTATGCATCTATTAAAAACAAGAAGGACAAAAAGATCCTGGTAATTTATATGGATTGAACATAAACCTAAATGTTAAACCTATAAAATATTAACCAAAGTGTTTAAATGAGTTGGAACCTTTTGTCTTACTCAACAGTGCTGCATATAATATATGACTGGAACTAATATTATTTAAGGAAAACCTAAAGTGAAGACGGTCTAAAAGATTATAAAATTATTTTAATAATATACAATACATTTTATATGCTAATTTATCTAGAAATAGAGTTAAAGTTGTACTTAATTATAATTCAATTCAAAAGCATATTGCACTGCTAAGTTTTATATACTCATCCAAAATTTATATTAAATAAACTCACAATTATATGGTGTTGAATATAAAACCAATTTTGAAGTAAAAATAATAAAATTCACGTAATTGTCTATACTTATTGTTTTAGATATGATACATAAAAGAGTATTTAACAATTAATTTATTTTTTTGTTATTAATTTACTTACTATTTTTATTTTATTTATTTATCTATTTTTTAATCATTTACTATTATTTATTTATTTCTATTGTATTTTTTTTTTCCTTTTTTATTATTAACTTTTATTTATTTATTTTTGCCTTTTTTTTTATTTGGTACCCTTTTCGTTTATTCATATTCACTGATGCGTCTTTATATCTCGTGGTTCAGAGTTGGCGGTATAATTGGAATCAACATCTCTATCATTCGTGATAGATGTAAGGTTGCCTACATTACACCCTCCTCTATTCGTACTAATTGTACTCTTTGTACTTTTTATGAGAGTTCACTAGGTTTGGTTTTTCTTGCTTTTTCGCTGACATCTTTTATTTAAATTTAATATATAAGTGCTTATACAATTCTCAAAAGTAGTAATGTAAAAAGTTTAATAAATAGTTACTTAATAAACTACTTGTATATTATTAGGGCGGAACTATTATTAATAAATATTAAATAGAGTGAAAGTCGGAACTATTATTATCATAACCCTTAAAAGTTAAGATTATTTAAATTTAATTTTCCTTTTAAGAATTTAATATTTTATTTGTTTTGTTTTTAAGAAGAAAATAATAATATATTATAATTTTCAACCAGACAATAAAAGGTCAACTAAACTTTTTCATTTCCTCCAAATTCAATTTTAAGTTTCATATAAATACGAAGACAAACCATCAAACCGTCTCAATTGATCTCATTTTACAACATTAAAACAAGATCTTTATTTAGAACAAACCCAACAAATCTAAGCATCTCCAAGATCAAGAAATTACTTTGACCCAATTTAAGAGATGGCAGAAAGCTGGTGGGATTCAAGAAATACAAGACCTTGTTTGAATTCAGTTTCTATCACCTCTATGAATCTTTTCCAAGAAACCACCGAAAGCACCACCACAACCACCGCCACGAGTGGCGGCAGCCGCCACTGTGGCGGCGGTGGTGGTGGTGGTGTAATGTTGGACAACAACCCCAGCTTACAAATGATGGAATTAGGTCTTTCATCACAACCTTTGAATTGGAATCAAGCTTTATAGTAAGTACTCCATTAGAACATCATGTTCTTGTTTTCTTTACAAAACCCTAATTTTGTTTTCACAATTCTTTTGATTGCCAAAAAGGTTTTAACTTTTTTATACAAAACAGCCGTGGAGATCAAAGAAGTGATGATCATCAAAGTGGTTACCAAACCCTAATTCAAGAAGATCATGGATTGAGCTCAAACACAAACAATTTTCAAGAAAACCAATGGAAATCACATAGAGTTTCTTCCGAGTCACCTCCCGAGTTCAAGCGAGTAAACGTTAGAGGCTCTCGATTAGACGAACAAGCGCATTACAACGAGGAAAACAGATTAAACCCGGGCTTTGAATCTATGAATCATTCGTATGGAAGTAATTCTACGATAATACAAACTTTATTTGGTTCAGATAGTAACACGAGTCTACAACAAGACTCGAGTTATGATCTAAACCAAGAAATGAGTTATCCTTATCCGTCTAGCTATAGTGGCATGACCATGTCTGGTGGTGATGGTGGCGGTGGAGAGTACTCTCAGCCACCGCCACCACAAGAATTCTCAACGAATTCACCATCAAAAGTGCAGCCAGAAAACATCACCGCACAACTACACTTCTCTAACAACGCGCAATTTTGGAATGCATCGGCGGCCTCCATGAATGATATTAGATCAAGTTTTTTTCCATTGCAAATGCAATCATCTGATTCATCCACCATTGAAGATAAACCAAAGGTATATATAGCCATGATCAAGATTCATATATATACAATACCCACAATTTGTATAACACCAAAACCCTAATATTTTATGTTATTCTTGTCTATTGTTTGCATATATAACAAGAATCCCTCATCTGAAATGGTGAAAAGAAGCAACACCAAATCATCATCAACCAAAAGACAAAGAAATGAGAACCCACCATTGCCACCTTTAAAGGTACACATATTAATCTTGTTTTTACTCTTAATAAATCTTGAAAACGCCATTAAAGTTGTAATCTTTTGTGTTTATTTGGATGAATCAGGTGAAAAAAGAGAAGATGGGGGACAGAATAACTGCACTCCAACAATTAGTTTCCCCTTTTGGAAAAGTATGAATGATCATCAGTATCTATATCTTCATATTTTTCTTCAATTCATCATTTCTTTTTTCATCTTTTTGATGATTAATTAATTATCTTGAAACTAAAGTCTTGAATTCTTTTTGTTGTTAACAATCATAACCTTTTTTCTGGTTTTTTCAGACCGATACCGCATCCGTGTTATCTGAGGCTATCCTTTACATCAAATTTCTCCATGAACAAGTTAATGTAAGTTTGATCAGTTAACACTTCATTCAAGAACTATATATATACTTATATATAACTTAATGATTTATGAACCTTAATTATTTTACTCAGGTTCTAAGCACCCCTTACATGAAAAATGCTGCAATCATGCAGCAACAACAACAACAAAAGGTGCTTAATTATAATTAAACTAATCAATCCATTAGTGCATGTTCTAATCAATTTGTTTCTTTAAGACAAAATTGGATTTAAATAATCTCAAGTTTAATCATTTGGCCGACAATAATCTCATGTAACGAAATGTTTACTATCGAGCCTAACTTTAAACATATTTTCCTACAACGATCCCTGACTAATAGGAACTTAACGACGTTAGTTTTTTGATGAAACATTGTATTTAAATAATCTCAATTTTCATCAATTAGCCGAAAATAATCCCAAATTTCATAAAAAAATAACCTCAAGTTTCATAAAGAAACTAACGTCGTTAAGTTTCTGTTAGTCAGGGATCATTGTAGAAAAATATGTTAAAAATTGGGCTCGATAGTAAATATTTCATTACATGCGATTATTGTCAGCCAATTGATTAAACTTGAAATTATTTAAATCCAATTTGTCTTTCTTTAATGGTTGAATAATTAAAATTTAGGATCAAATCCGGTTGATGCAGGTTTCGGATAAATCATCAGAAAGATCGATACAGGATCTAAGAACTCGAGGACTTTGTTTGGTACCGTTATCATGCACATTCCCAGTGACAAATGAAACAACAGTTGATTTCTGGACACCATCTTTTGGAGGAACTTTCAGATAAGTGTGAAAACACAAAAGAATTTATTCATGGGGCCAGTAGTGATCATCAAAGGAACTAATTCTAGGCAATAAATTATAAATATCAGCTAGAAATCTGAAGACAAAGTAAAGAAAAAGATATGAATCTTGAACATGATGGGCCATCTTCTTACACTCAAAATAATGCAGTTTTTACCAATTATGTTCTTCATGAGTTAAAGGTGTGACGTCTTAGTTAAATCACACATATATGCTTCTGTATAGAAATGGCCCTCATCAACACGTATTAAACGTTATAGATGAGAGGAGAACTTTACCGTTGTATCCATCTTTTGTACATAAAAACCAGGTATTTAATTTGTAATAATTGTAGCTTTAATAATGATTAATTAAGTTAAGTTTTGTGTAGGAATATGTGAGAACATGTTCTAATTATACCATGCATAATTATTCAGATTTATATATTAACTAATTGTATCTTTATTTGAAAGAATCTTGTATTTTACATGTAGCAAAGTTGGCACTATTATGTACTTATGTAGCATAGTATCTTACGTGGCAATTTAATTCTTTTTCATATGATAATCCTTGATTTGTGCGTTGAGTAGCATTATTAATTTTTAGGTGACAGTTTAATTAATTTTTTCTGAACAGCGATTTCTCAGTCGAACCTGATGCTCAGCCCACCACGATAACTCAGTGTCTCTGAGAGTGTCTCAAGTCTGCGGGTGCGAGCGAGTCAGGACACCACCTCCTTGCCCCAGTTCGGGGGAAACCCGGCCTGCGAGCAGCCACCGGGTTTCACCTTTAACTATATATAGGTTTTATGATGACTCATAATTTATTTAGTACGTAACGTCTTTGCATCGATAACAACTCTAATAGCAACCTTTAGTTTAGCGTTTTATAAGTGACAATCAGGTTATGAGTTTAAATCTCAACTTTTATATGAGAGTATGCACATTTGTAGCATCTGGAGTATGGTGGGGGTCCAAGAGGCAACACGACCTTGGTGGAGATCGAGCTGTCAAGTCAGCACATAGCGTTTTTACTTTGACTTGTTATTTATATGCTAGAAGTTGTTTCAGATTAGCATGATGGATGAAAAGTTTCTTGAAAATGATGGTTGACGAGACTATGATTAGTAAGAATTGGTCATTAGTGGTAACTAAAGTAAGTGAGAACTATTAGTGTTAAAAAAAGATTCAGTAAATCTAAGTTTTAGTAGCAGTTGAGCATTAGTAGCAACTTGTATCACCATTAGTAACTATTTAGCTATAGCAACTTATCTATAAGTAGGAAATTGGTCATTAGTATCAAGTATGATAGCAACTATTCAATATCAAGTGTGATCACTAACAACTAAGATCTGCTGAATATAAGCGGTAAGAGAGTAAGTTACTACCGATGGAGCTTCTATTAAAATTTTCACATATAATAAAGAATAACAACAATTATAATATAATTGTCAACATACTTTCGTACCGTTTCATAAAAAGCTGAGGCATTTCATCAAACACTTGTTTTGGTTCCTTTACTATATAAGGACGGTATTTGGTCTAATTTTGGATACTTCGCATACTTGTTCTTGTAATTTCTCTATCAATATCCGATTAATCTTTCAGTTTGTACCATTATAATGTTTTAACCTGACAATGAAATTTACATGATTCGTAAGAGATAGCTAGTCCGATTCGAAATCTAAAACCTACAATGAGGCCGAGCCGAGTGACTAGAAATGAGCTTGGGCCCGACTTGTTTATCTTAACTAACGAACTTAAATAATAAAATCGGGCTATGATCATTGTGAGCTATCAAGTCAAATTGTTTATTTTTTAAAAATTATATTTTTAAGATGTACATAATACAAAATTTATAATTCAAGTTAATACATAACCGACTAATATACTTGATAATCATTACGAGGGTTAAAACAATAAATAAAATGACCGGTCAATAAAACACTTTACAATCAACAAATTCTTTGATTTGAAAAGCTCATATCCTAACTGACCTTCCACATTTTGTTATTTGACTTTTTATGGATCTTCTTCTCTTATTAAAGAGTTAAATAGTTAAATAAAGTATCATCAATTGAACGTCGTTGCATTAGAGGTCATGTATGTTTGTGGATTTTGTAGTTAAAAATATGGTAATTATATGATAAGTTCACATGACTATGGATCTTGAATTATTTGTATGTAGTTATGAATAAGAGTAGGTGATCACGATATAATTTGAAAAATTAAAAAGAAAAATAATAGAATATATGCTAGGAATAAACGAGTTAGTGGAAAAGTGGAGTTTTTGGTTTTAGTAACGTTTTATGTATTTTATATGTTTACGATTCTTAAAAAGGAAATGAAAGGGTGTTGGTGAGGGAGTCATGGGGCCATGCTATGTTCTCTCTTTTTTTTTCTTTCAATATTTAATGGTATCCCTTTAAATTTTTTAAAAAGATACTAATTAATTTATGATCCATCATATTACTTTTAAAATAATTTTCCTCTAAAAATGACCAACTTCCATATCATTTTAATTTTATTCTACGAATATTAGATTTCAATAATCTCAGTTTTCCTATTAGCCGATATTAATCCGTATTTCATTTTTCCTACAATAAACTAGCTTTAATCATGTTGGAAATAAACAGACCGCCATTAAAATGAAACTAACTCCGTTAAAGGAATCAATTTTTGATGATTGGCATTATGCTGACGTTTTATGTGTCATGTAGTGTCTAGTAGTGTCCAATAGTGTATATTTTCATAATTTCGTGATTTTTTCCCGAAAGTTTTATATGTATTGAGTATGCCCCATTGGTTTACAGCTTGGTCCGGGTTTTTATTCAAGCTTCACCACTGTCTGGACTAGATTTAAGTAGGAAATCTTTTCCGGAAATACGTAGGAATGAGTTTCTACTATGATTTTTCCCACATAAAAAAGTTGGTTGGAAATGCATGAAAATCCAAATTTCTACGTATTGTTCATGAAAAATAACGTGAAAAACTATTAAAATTTATAGTATTTTATGTAATAACCTATGTCTTTTAAAAGATTAGGTGCAGTTTAAAGAAAATATTATGCATGTCATACACACATCAATATCGTACATACAATAAACTTTAATAACAGTTACATTTGAATATACATACATACAATAAACTATAATGATAGTTACATTTGAATTTGCGTAATACATTGATTAATGTACTCTATTAAAATGGACTTTTTTGAAAGGAAAAAAAAACATTCATAGCCACTTCAGTAGTTCAGTTTTCACGGTTCTAACAAAAAAAAAACATTCCTAGCCGCTTAAGTTTTCACAGTTCTAACAAGGATAAGTAACAATTTTTTTTTGGAACGGGAGATTTGTATTAAGAGGCTTTGGCTAAGTTAACCAGTTGGTCAATATTAATTCCAATTTCAAAATTGGCCTACATTAATCTCAATTATTAAGGTGTTGGATTTCATTGGACCCCCGTTAGGTTTTCCTTAACTCGGTTAGTTGTTTGCTGACGTGGCATCCTACGTGGCTTTTATTAATTAGTGTCACGTCAGCAAAAAACTATCGGAGTTATGGAAACCTTAAAGGGGTCCAATGAAATCAACACTTTAATAATTGGGATTAATGTAGGCCAATTTTAAAATTGGGATTAATATTGGCCAATTGATAATAACTTGGATTATTAAAATCTAATTTTTCAAGCCAAAAACAAAAGGAACAATTACACTATAACAAAATGATACACTTTACATGTCCTATGTGATTTTAACGAAGTATAGAATATTGACTTTTCAAGAATACAACTCAAGGTTGTAAAAGAGATCGGTGATAGCTCGACGGTCGACTTCAATTAAAGGATTAATCGGCAACTAATTAAAGAATAATTGGTATTAATCGACAATTAATCCTCTTCGACATGATTAATCGATGATTGAGCGATAATCGGTTAAAGACCACTAATCGATTAGATGACAATTAATCGAAGACATTGCGGAATTTTTACACCCATATGTTCAAGTTATCAAATAATAGGTCATGTATCATGACATAATTTGGGAATTTAATATCTTTGGAATATAATGTTGAATGTGTATGAATGATGTAAGGGTGACATAAATAAAGGACAAAAGAGAGAGAGAGGTTGAAATTTGAAAGAAAACAAAAGGGAACAACACTAGCTCCTTTCATTTCCCTTTAATAATACTCCTTCCACCCAAATAGTACTCCATCACTATCATTACCATACTTGTTTTCATACCTTAAATTATGACCTCCCTTGGAACTTGCTATTGTACATAGCAAAAGTCTTTGTAGCTTTTATTCATTGGATCCAAGATTCCATGTTTAATTTGATATTAAATTTATATCCACATGAGGTAGGGCTAAACCTAATGGACGTAAAGATGTTATATATGGCGTCTCTCATAGCACCGGAACATCACTACATAGGGGCGTTATCAATTGAGAAATTGGATGAGGCGGGAAGGCCATAGCGTCTCCCCTCAATTCCTTCTGAATTTGTGATTGGTCCACATAATTATTTCAGATTTAAAAGTATATAGTTGTGTGTGTATTAGTTGGGTAATAATGAAAAGAGCGTTATGTGTGCTTTATGATTCATATATTAAGGCCATAAAGCCCCTTGCTGACTAGACGACCACAAAACGCCTAATGCCCCATGCACGAATTTAAATTATACAAAGTGTAAGTTGTGATTTATATGTCTAAAAAAATCTAAAAATTAACATCAAGAAAACTAAATCCGAGTTTAATTCGGGTTCGAATTTAACTCGAGTCCAACCCGTTTGCAGATTAGAAGATTAACATTTTGGTAGTTACAAATTTTATGGTAAATATTAGGGGTGTTCACGGTTCGGTTTCAAACCGCGAAACCGTCCAAACCGGTCATCGGTTTGGTTTCGCGGACGGTTTTTTATCTTAACGAACGGTTGGTCGGTTTTAAAATTTTTAAACCGTAGTGAACGGTTTGGTTTACGGTTTAATGGTTTATATAAGAAACCGGTCATATAAAACCGGACTGGACCATGTACATCTTAATCTTAATCCTAATAAAACAATAAAAATTGTGCCACATGTCTCATTTATAAAGAGTCCACATCAGCACACCACATGTCAAACTCACATTGAATTACCAATTTAGTAAATCATCAATTAAGATAATTACCAATTTTGTCAAAACTAAATTTTTATTTTAAAATTTTGATAAAACTAATGTAGATTTTATTAATTACTCAATAATTTTAGTCTTTTTGTGGAATAATCAACAACTTGTCAAACATAATAAAAATTTTAAATGTATTAAATTTTTATTTAATATATTATGAGAATTTTATATCAATCATAATTTTCAAATTTCTTGATCATTATTTTTTTCTTTGTATTTAACTATTTATCTAAGACTATAAATCTATATTCAACCTGTGTTACACGGGTTACTAACTTAGTATAATATATACACACGTATATATATAGTTATATAGATAAATTTTGTTAACATGTTTTTGTAATAAGATTTTAGGTTTTGACGCCATTAAAAATATCAAAGAGGAATTCAAGTTTTAGCGCTTCAAAGCTTAAAATCTATAAATTTAGACATGTTTTAGTCATTTAGGAAATCTAGAAGGTTGGAGGTTACATTTCATATTTAGAGATGAATTTCGTATTAATATATAAATTAGAGGTGGTAAGTATAGTACAATACTCTCATAGTCTCATTTGATAAACTTGATTTGGACTTTTTTTTTATAATTTTAAATTATTCTTCTAAACTTATATTGAAATCCTAAAGATCCTAAACCGTGAAACCAAACCGAAACCAAACCGGAAGTAGCGGTTCGGTTTGGTTCGGTTTTAATTTTTAACGGTTCGGTTTAGGTTTTCAATTATAAAAAACCGTAACTAACGGTTTGGTTTACTGTTTAACACAAAAACTGTAAGATTATATTGCAATGATGATCTATTTCACTAACATGGTTGTCAAATTCTTTTTTTTTTAACAGCGGTTGTCAAATTCTTATTTGATTCTTTTCACTAATAATCATAAAAATTTCACTAATAATCATAAAAAAATAAAATCCATCAAATTCACATGAAATGATAGCTTTACTAATTCATTGGAGGTTACGAGATCGTTCATGCATCAAACGACATTTGTCTCAATAGTATGAGGTGATGATTGAGATATTTGTTGATTAAGAGGTCATAAGTTCGATTTTTGGAGTCCAACGGTTTTATCCCAGTGGGCCTTTATGCAGTGGGTTTTCCCTGGGATTAGCTTAATTGATCTGCTTAAGCTACCAAACACACGAGAGAGTGTGACTATGTCCTCTGCTCTCCCGAGTGCGGGCGCCCTTTAACCAGTACGGGTTATCTTGAATAGCCGGACGTTAATCGTTTGTCATAAAAAAAATTAAAGATAGTTCATCCTATTTACAAGATAGTGCACAATACATGGAAATTTGAGAAAGAAAATAGAGAAGTTCTATTCCACTTATCATTGTCATTCTTAACTTGTCTATAAACCATGTGATGCATCGTTTTCACTTCCACTAAGAGTGACAACTCGATTACTTTTTTAAAATGTAAGATGCATAGTATCACTTGAAAGCTACATATTACATATATTTAACATAATAAAAGAGTGTCACAGAGTATAATATATAAAACTAGTCAATAACCATGGTAAATGCCCGAGATTGTAATATAAAATAGAATATAACATAAAACTAAATTCGAAATAAAAACTGAAAGGTTAAAAAATATTGTATTTCATGTTTATAATGTTAACTTATATGTAAAAAAGGTAATCACTAAGAATACCTTGTATGTAAAAGAAATAATAAATAACATGTATAGTTAAAAAAATGTTGCATTTCATTTTTATAATGTTAATTCATATGTAAAAGAGGTCACCACAAAGAATAACTTATTGATGCGGAGATTGTGATATTAAAGTTTAAAACATAATCTTTTTTTTTATATCGAGTCAGATAATACAAAAATAATTTTTATATCCAGTTCCGTCTACTATCCTCATACATATTAATGATTATTGCTATAATATTTTAAAAAGTAGTATCTTATCCTTAATGCAACATTTTCTTTAGGGTTTAGCCATATATACCATATTGATTTGACACTATACATCTTTATACAATAGGCTATACTTATGTATACAAGAGTATACAATCATATAAGGGAGTGAATTTCATCTATTCGATTCGCGTGATAGTAGAAGACGTGTGTATAAAGTAAAAACTTTGAAAAAGTCTGCGTATATCATGACCCGATAATCTTTTTGAACAATAATTCAGATTAATACATCACATCTACAACTTACAACATTTAAATCTTTTTTTAGGTGTGAGGTATATCCATTGGCGAAGCTTAGCACAAGGTCGGCGGGCGACGACCCTGTAGTCTTTTCGTCCAGTAGTATATAATTTCATGATTTTTTTTTCTGAAAATTTTATATGTATTAAGTATGATCCTCTTGATTTAATACCCCGTAACTTACGATTTCGTCCGGGTTCTTTTTTCAAATTTCGTCACTCGTAAATGGTCACAATATTTATTTAAAGACATGACCCGATAATTATTATTGGGGGTGGTGTGTGTGGGGAGGGAGGGGGGGGATTTTTTTTTAGTAACATGTATTGTTAGTCTGGATCAATAATTTTTTTTTTTTTTTTTTTTTGAACGGCAACTTTTATTAAGAACAAAAACCCAACAAGACTAGCAAGAAACTAGCCCAATACACCACAATTCAGGAAATATAAAAAACTGCATGACACACAACAAAAACAAAGCATAACACAATTTCTACCCAAAATGGACTAATTGCCACGATTCCTTGTTGCCCAGAACCTACCACCTGAGCTCCAAAGAAACCCAGTACCATCCCCAGCTCCCCAATATAGCTCTCCAGTCAAATTGTCACACATAGCACCCACCATGATTATTCTTCATCACCAAGAAACTAAACCCATCACCAATCCTACAAGGCGAATCACGCTTAAAAGCCTAAACGCATCGACTCGTTTCCACCCCGCATCGCCAGCCATAACGGATGAGCACGAGTCACATGGCATCCCCAATTTTCAACTCTTGATCCAGCTATACCGCCGAGAAGTATGGCTCTGGATCAACACCTACTGCAGGCCTGCATCTCTAACCTTCTTAAGCATGCCTCCTTCTAGCCACTTCAATTTTTTTCTTCATCATGAAACTCCCAGTGATTGATGCTCCTGTCATTTTTTAACTTCCTCATGCAACACCTTTTCTGTTATCACAAAAAGCATAACCCCAGCCCCCGACACGAAATGAAGACGACACACGAATCAAATTAACACATGTAGAAACGAAATACATCAATCACACACCCCAAACACCTCTTTACTTATGACCCCAAGATCTCCCAATGAAAACACACGCCAATACGCACGCCCCCACCCCATGTGATTAATGTATTCACCCAAAACACACACACCCCAAGTTTTATGGCCCATTATCCCCCCACCCGCAGAGATTCATTCCCAGTCTTAGACATTTGCACACCTCAGTCACCAAGAGATCCTTAGTGACCCAGACGACAAAATTACAGCTTAACACGAACGAGAGTAACGCACACCCACGAAACGAAAAAAAACACGAAACGACTACACATGATCATCTAGCCCACAGCCCCATACCCAACCCAAATCAATCCAAAACCCCATCCCCCACCCAAGGCCCAACTGAACTCACACCATTGGACACACACACCTAGATGATCAGTGCATTCCCAAACGCACCCACACCAAGTTCAGTCTCGAGAGACCAGCCCCCCCCCCCCCCCCCCCACCCAAGGTCCTTGGCGCGGTACCTCAATACTATACTTCGCTGTTCCGTATGCCGATGAAAGTGGTTAAAAAGGTAGAAGGGATTAGAAGGAGCTTTGTGTGGGGTGGGGGCCTAGGTAGCAATGAAGAAGGCGGGGGGAATGGGTATTGGGTCGATTAGGGCTGCACACATTGGATTACTGGTAAAATGGATACACAGGTTAAAAGAGGACAGGGAGGCACTATGGGCGAGGGTGATCATGGCCATACATACATCGCCTAGGAAATGGGAGACAATAAACTGCAATAGGACGATAAATGGGCCGTGGAAGCAAGTGGTGAAAGTCTTGGAGGAATTGAAAGCGATGGGAATGGAGCCTTTTAAGATTCTTAGGTGCAAGTTGGGTGATGGGAAATTGGCTGAGTTTTGGCTAGACAATTGGATAGGAGTGGGGAGATTAAAAGATGTGTTTCCGGAGCTCTACAATATGGAAGCGGTTAAAATTGTAAGGTAGCTGATAGGATTATTGTCACTAGGGAGGGGATTGAATTTAATTGGGTATGGAATGAAGGCGTATCCCCAAGCCAGACTAGAGAACTTATTGAGGATTGCCAGATGGTTCTTGAGGAGGTGAGGTTGTCGGATAGCAGGGACAGATGGGGTTGGGGGTGGAATTTGGTGGAGGAATTTGAGGTGTGTAAAGTCAAGCCTGTTGTTCAAGAAAAGATGTTTGGGGATTATAATCGAGAATTTAGATGGTTAAGTTGGGTACCAATTAAGATAAATGCCTTTGTGTGGAGGGCAATGCTGGGTAGGATTCCGGTTAAAGAGAAATTATTAGCAAGGGGGATTAACGTGGATCCTGAATGCAAGATCTGTGGTGCTCAGAGTGAATCCGTGGAACACGCTTTATTGGCATGCGACAGGGTTGCTGAGGTTTGGGCGGGGATTTTACAATGGGTAAGGGTATTGACACCAGAGATGTCTTCGATTAGTGGGCTATTGAAGGAGGTTGGTAAATGGAAAATGGAGGAGAAAAAATGGAAAATGGTATACGGGGTCATCCAAACTACGTTGTGGATCATATGGAAGATGAGGAATAGGAAGGTATTTCAGGATATGAATTCAAATGCGGCGGAGATGGTGGAGTGTATCAAAATCTGCTCATACTTGTGGATTAAGAACAGAGGAAAGCTTAACGAGATGTCATGGGACATGTGGAGGACTTTCAGGGTGTAATAACAGGACAAGTGGGGTGGGGTGGGGGGGGGGGTGGAGTTCGGATAATAAATTTGGATCAATAATTGACCTATCGAATTTCACTTTAATGTTTTTAAATGTATAAGTATGATTGCACGGTGTACTATTACATGCCTTTTGTCCAAAATTATTTTTGTAATAATCAACGAATCTTCATACATTCTTGTATCATGAACTTTCTTTTCAAGAAAGATATATTAGTTTATGAAATTATAAAAATATTAGTTAGTCCGATTATGTCAAAGTGGATTTTTAAGAAAATTGGGATGGTATTCTCACACCACCTGACATTTTATCCTCACATCATTTTGAATGGATGCCCATTAACACCTTAAACAACATCTGACTTTTTAAACCTTCACATTTTCAATGTTTGACGAAGTCAAACTTCTCAAACATTTCATTATTTTTTTCTAGATGTCTGTCTTACTTTTTTCAAAGTTTGATCTGGTCAAATGTTGAAAAAGTTAAAGTTTAAAAAGTCAAACAACCCGACAAACGATGATTTGACCATAGGCGTGGTGTTGGATCAAAAACAGCGGGGTTTTAACACCACCCCAACAAAATGCGCAAAAGCCAATCGGAAGCTCTACGATTAACCGAGACACAGGCTGACCATGATAAAAACGAAGGGGTTAACTACAATCAAAGCTTTCTTTCCTATAATAAGATTCACCCTAATTCGAGACATGTATTAAGTCACATCAAACATATTACATATGTAAAGATGAAAGATTGTTCTCCCTGTGAATATAATTATAATATATAAATTTATTCATACAAATGTGTGTTTGTTAAAAACGAAAATCACCCTCTAAAAGAACAACAATGAGATATGGTATGGTTTTTTTGACTTGTGAGATAGTCATGAAATTATGATGCAACTCCACTCTTCAGCTTCTTAGCAATGGTGGCAATGTGTTTCCCCTGGTGAAATGCCTGCTGTAGCTCCAGCTCAGATGGTTGCCTAGAACCATCCCCAGCATAAGTTCCTGCACCATAAGGACTTCCACCTTTCACTTGCTCCATTTCGAACATCCCCGCTCCGAATGTGTATCCGATTGGCACGAATATCATTCCGTGGTGAACCAGTTGAGTTATGGCAGTCAAACTGAGCAGTCAACAAAATGGAAAATTATATTCATAATCGGAAACCCGCGTGAAGCTGCGGTAGTGACAATTTTTTAGTTTCCATTGAAAAGATCATTTTCATTTCTTATTCAAAAGACTATTTTGCCCCTCTTAAAACTCTTAATTTTTTAAGTAATTGACAACTTTGTCCTCCTTATATGTATTATAATATAGTATAGAAGTATAGATGAGCCTGTATAAAATTTGTAGGATAAATGGATACTACTTACGCAGTTGTTTCTTGGCCTCCGCCTTGAGATCCGGTGCTATAGAATATGCCGGCTGGCTTGCCAGCGAGCTGTTGGGTTCTCCAAAGGCCACCGGTGGAATCGAAAAAGGCTTTGAATTGAGCAGACATCATGCCGAATCTTGTTGGAAAGCCGAAAACAAATCCATCTGCTTCAGAGAGGTCGGCTGGTGTAATTATTGGTGCGTCGGTCTTTGGTGGTGCACTCATTTTCCCGAGGACCTCTTCATTCAACGTCTCTGGGACCTGCATCCAGTTTAGGATAAAATTGTCGACTTTTTTGTTTATTTTACTGCTGCAAGTTGTATACTTGCATTTTATCTGATCTCATTGGTTAGAAGGGTTTGGCAAGGTCCTATGAGTTTACAGATAACGGGCTCTCACGGTTACAAAAAGAAAACAATAATTATGGGCTAGATTTGAAATTATAATTACAAATTGGCCTAGTTTGGTAACTTAGTAATGCTCAACTGGCCAACTGCCACACATAAGGTAAGATCGGTCATCAAGTGACCAGATTAGCTCTTTTCACAAAAGTATAATAACGAGGTTGGGACATTATTAAGCATGATTACCAAAACAGAACACAAACCTAAGTATGTCAATAGTTGTTTCAAGTTTTTATAAAGTTCTGAACATTTTAAGGATTTACATGTAATAGAAAAATGACCCCTAATCTGTTTGTTGTAGCTACAAGATTTTTTAAAGTTCTGAATATTTTAAGGATTTACATGTAAAAGAAAATGACCCCTAATCTGTTTGTTGTAGCTACTCTTAAGCTGGTGATTTGACCCCTAAAGAATCAGATAATCTGGATTAGTTTCCCTATACCAAACATATTATCCACGACTTGAATGTGCAATAATCAGATAATCAAAACACTCGTTAAAATGTCTACCTGCCATAACTTGGCTTCAACTCCTTCAACAGATGCGGCTCCTTTTTTGATTTCTTCAGCTAGCTTCTCTACATGTCCGTACATGGAGTAGTACCTGCCATAGGAAAAATTAACTGTCAGTAACCTATACAGTTTTTAAAGGACTTGCTAGTGTGTATCGGCACCATAGTAAATTTACACAGATGTTGGTTTGATATAAATATACAAAGAGTTATCATCAAATGAAAATATAAGTAGTTCAATGATGCTGCAGGACAGCTGAAAACAGAAATTTTATTTAGCATCTATACATAGATTTGGCCAAAAACAGTAGTTTAAGTTCCACGATCCCATGGAATAGTTTCTTTTGCGAAGATGCTATTGAAATACTATCAAATTTTAGGTCTGGATCAACCCTTTTGATAGTAGCAACGGCATGAGCTGAAATTAACATAAACTATTTTTCGGAAGATTAATACTCTATAAATTGTAATACCTAAAGAAAGAGATCGTAATTTTATCCGGTTGTTTGACATGGCCAAAACCCATGTTCTTCCATACCCCTGAATTACAAAAGGGAACAACTCTGATCAAGAGCTACTATTGTTCAAACTCACGAGAGTTGCAACATTCAGTGGATCATTACTTGGGGTCCTTTCTAAGAAAGATATGTTTGGGATTACTTAGTAAAACTGTGTGTGTATCCACTTGGTTCCTTTCGATACATTAACAATTTGTTTACAGGGTGTTTCGGATGCTTCTCCAAACTACTTCTCTAATTATTTGCGAGTATTATAAGTTGTTTTAAAGTTCTGTATCTCAGAAGGCAACAACAAGCACATTGTAATACTTATTGACCACAAAGAACCCCCTTTGTAACTTTGTATAAAAACATCATGACATTTTTGGAGTCTTGATAACGAGTTGTCAGCTAAATATTTAAATTTGCACAAAGGTGATCACAAACAACACAAAAGAATAAGTACATTCTGCACCTACCATACTAATAATTACTATGAAATAGTATGTAGGTGGATATATGATGACAGATGCCAGGTTTCCCTAAAGGTTATGACACATAAGTTTTAAGTGGTAGGAGATCATCTTCACAAGCAACAATGTATATGTCTTAGTCATTTACCTAAATCTTTTACATCTTAAATTTATTGCGCCTGGTTACTTGCTATCAAAGGACTAGTAAGTAGAAACACATCTTTCTTAATCAATGTTTCTTCCATGAACCCATATATTTTTTTTTACTTCTCCAATTCTTTAATTCTTTATTTCTTAGGGCCAAATTTGATTATTTCAGTAGTTATTATATCAGTCAACATCATGAAATCGTAGGACTAAAAGCTCTAGCACTTAAATATAATATAAAGACCAAATGGCATGTACTCTAATAGTACCAAGGTGTTAACAAGTAGTGTCCAACCCTCATTGAAGGCAGGGGCGAAACTAGCACTTTACTAGTACGCCCTACCCTTAAATTTGTACGCAAAGTGGATTTTTTTAGATTTTCACGTTACCCCTTAAAAAACAATTAGACCATTACTTAACCTAAATACCTCTTAAGAGACGAGACTCATATTATAAAACAATAACAAGTTTGAAGAAAATCACAAGTCAAATTTCGGCCAAATTATTTTCTCATACGTTTTTCATTAAGCAATTTGATCCAAATAAAAATTTTCTAGCCAGGGAACCCCGCCAAAAAAATGTGTACTACCCTAAAAACAATAAGAGTAGGACTATAGAGTTCTAACAATAGAGGAAACCTGCATCTACATTGTTGATCAAAGAGTGTATTCCTATTCCTATTCCTATTCCTAATCTGTATTTACATTTTTAACAGATCCAAATCGGAAAGGTTTACCAATCGATGCCCTAAAAATGCACATTAAATTCTACTTCTACCTATAATCAATGGCTACAAAACAGCAAAACTGCATATAGTTTCTCTCCTAAACTTCTAATAAATGATCGATACACCGAATTCATTCCAAATCAGTCCTCAATAACGGCACCGAAAACTACTCTACGAGTTCAAACTATAACTGTAATCAACCGATCTGGATCGCACAAAGTCAAACGCAAAAGCTAATAACAGATCGTTCATCAATTGACAAAAAGGGCTTGCGGCGCAGCTTGTTGTCCGTTTGCCCTGTATGTCGGACTGAGTTGTAACCGTTATTTTGGTTGTTAATAAATATCAAGCTATGGAAGCCTTTCAGACAAAAAAAAAAAAAAAAAAAAAAAAATTGACAAAACGAAATCGAATTGCGTAAAATCGAATAGAAAGCATCAACTGTAAGACACGGAGATTGAGAACATACACTATATACACTTTTGTAGCCATTGGTCGGTGACGGTCGTCGGACGGCGGTGAACGGGTTTTCCGGTGGGTGATCGGTCAAACGGTCAGAGTTGTGTGTAAAGCTTTTGACGATTGATTGAATTGACTGCCCAACGATGAGAAATATCGGTTGGTATTTATACTACTTTTTTTTGGAGCTGGCAAATAAATTCAGGACTCTTTTGTTGAATCAACGAAGGTTTTACGCAAGGGACGACGTCGTATTGGTGGACAATGACATTGTATACGTGGGTAATGATGTCACGTTGTGGTCACCATGTTTCATTTTTATTGACTTTAAATATAAACTAGGTTTACGGGCGATATTGCGCGTTGTGGTCGTAGTTTTAAACGTTTTACTTATGTTACATATTACATAATTGATCGATGAACGATCTGTTAGTTTTTGTGTTTGACTTTGTACGATCCAGATCAGTTGATTACGGTTATAGTTTAAACTCGTAGCGTAATTTTGATACCGTTATTGTGGACTGATTTGGTCAAGAGGGCGTATCTCGTGGACACACACGCGTGTCATAACCAAGGTTTTAAAAACCGGTTCGAACCGGCCGGTTCGACCGGTTCAACCGTCACCCGGCCACCTAGCCGGTTTTTTAACATCCGGTTTTATGGGTTTAACCGGACCGGGTTAGACCGGCCGGTTTTCCGGTTTTGTCCGGTTTTTTCCGGTTCAACCGGTTTTCTGTTTTTTTTTTTTATAACTTTTTTTTATTATTTTTTAAAGTTTAAAACTTATATTTTCTTATGAAATACATATTTGATATTATTTTTGAGTGGTTTATAATTGTATTTTAACTATTTTTGTTGAGTGTACAAGTTTATTAGCATTTTTATAAAAATATATATATAAATCCCCTAACCGGTTCAACCACCCGGTCTAACCGGTCCGACCGGTCGAACCGGTCTCGGAAGGTTTTCCGGTTCAACTAAAAAACCGGTTTTTAAAACATTGGTCATAACTCTTTACTTGGGTCCCCACTAAATGTATGGGCCTTGGCCCGATCCACGCAATACTTACATGAAGCCCACCAAGCGTAGGGACTTTGTCTAGTCCGCGTGAGGCTCACGTAAAGCCGGTTGAGGGTGGATTTGGATCGATAATCTTCATTTTTAATATGTAACTCAGTGTTGTATTAGCGTCAAATCATACTCAGCATCACTCAAGAAGGTAATGGAGGACTCTAACATTATGAAAAGAAAATATAGAATTTAATTTAATGTCAGGGTTAAAAATAAAATCACAAGGACTCATTTTCTCATGAAAGAGTGGAGGGTGGCCAACTTATTTCACTCTGTCACATCATCACATTGTGTGTGGCTCCAAACTAGTTTTATTCTTAAATTGGTTTCGGTTCTCACTATTATTCATGTGATCAAACAAAAGTTAAAATAGGTTTTTGATAAAAAGCGTTCCGAGTTAGAAATTGGTTTTTTCAGAGGAAAATTATTCATTTTGGTTCGTATCCGATTTTAACATTTTTTTTTTTATAATTTTGACTGTTTTGATTTTGTTAAACTGGTTTGAAACCAAATACAAACCGACGCTTTCAGCATAAACTGAAATTATAAATCCGGTTTCGATAAGCCTATATTTTTACACCACTAACCTTTATCAAAGGGAGAACAAAATGGTATTTGGGGATGGGGGCGTTATTCATTTGCCCTTAAAAAAGTTAGTTTTTTATTTTTTTTATTTGGTAACTAATTTAACATATAATTTGATTTTTCTAATAACCATAATATTTTTGTTTTTGAAAATTTTTGAAAATCTAAATATGTCGTTTTGCTTGATTTATTTATATTCCGACATATATATTTTATAATTAATCAATTATTTATATTTTTATGGCAATAAATAAAATATATTTATTGTAAGGATAATCAACATTATAATTAATTAATTATTTGAAAAAAAAACTTTATTTAATTACTAAATTACAATTTAAATTAAAAATCAATTATGCCTATAATTTTTTTTGAACCCGATTCTGTGTAACACACGGGTCTCAAAAACTTGGTTAAATCGCATTATACATAACTAATATATAACTTTTTAAACCCAACCGCGTGATACATATTTTTTAAAATATCAGCCGTGCGATGCACGGGGTATAAAAACTAGTAAAATTATATATAACTCATCTTCTATTTATCAAATGATTCTTTTTAAACCTTAAGAATTTAATAGCTAAAAAACACTCCACAATCTAAAACGACCAAAATAAAAAATTGCTAAGTTATAAATTATAACTTCTATTAATTATTTGATCTAGAAAACTCTTTAATATAAGTGACACCTGTTTGACAATTATTTAACACTATGGTCTATATATAGTCTCACAACCATAAGCTAGACGTATATAATAATACAAATAATACAAGTTATTACATTTCTTATTGTTAACTACTCGATTAAATACCAACGATTAAATACCAACGAGGTCATAGCTTATTCGTATTGGAAAAACTTAGAGATTTTAAAGACTCGTTTAATAGTGGAATATGTTTTCTAGTTTTAAAAAACGATAGGGGTTTTCCATCTTTAAAAAATATATGAAATTTTTTAAAAACGTGTTAAAAATTGAAAGATAGAATTTTCATTTTCTATATTAGAAAATTAGAAAACTAAAAATAGAAAATTTGGAAAAAAGTAAAATGTAGCTTTCTAATTTCAATTTAAAAAATAGAAAACAGTGTTTTCCATTTTATTGGAAAACTTTTATAGAAAAATGTAATTTGATCACGTTTTTTGTTTCCATGTTTTCGGTTTAAGACGAGAGCGAAAATACTCCTAAGGCTGGATACGGGGTTTGTCTCGAAATAATCGGGTTTCCTCTGAAATTGAAGATAGTATATGAAGAGGCTATGCCGCTGAACCGTAACATGTTGTTCAAAGAAAAACTACTCGATTAAATCATTAAATATTGGTGGTCAATGAAAAGACCCAGGTTCTACTCTCACTCACACCATTTTGTGAGATATTAGTGGCTAATGAAAGATTAAACTTTGTGTTTGATCCTGAGTCACAAGGGAGAGTTTACGGGCTTGACCGGTTCCCTCCAGATGATGCAAATGGGGGGCGCTCCCGGGTTCCCTCGCAATGAGGTTCGGACTCGGGACAGTGAGTATGTCCATGATAACCAGTCCGATACACCAGTGAGTCAATTGACGTTAATAAATATCATTAAATGAGAGAAACAACTTTGGTCGACCTACTTTAGTTTTTCGTAATTGACAATTAAACCGGTTAGGATAAGTTTCGATGGTTACATCATAATGATGCAAATGAAGGATCATCGTATGTAAATTAAGTGATTTTTAATAGCCGTTCAAAAAAAAAGGTGATTTTAATAATATTATCACCGGCCGACTTATATAAATTTATCAATCAAGCATCTTGTATTCTATGAGCCCAATCAACCAATAACCCATTTAAGAAAACTACTATTTATTTTTTATTTTTTGGTAAAATTCTCTTTTTGCAATTATAGACTAATGAAATATGTTCTTCACATGAGATTGGTTCCCTTAGATACATCCATAAAGAAACACGTCTATTCATAATTTTTTTCAAAAAACACAACACACATTATTCATCTTTATAATTTTATAAAAAATACTATCTATCTATAAAAATTTAAAAACGTTTAAAGAACACTTTACATGACATTTCTTATCTTTAAAAAAAACTCTCTTAAAATTTAAGTATATGATTTTTTATTTTCAATCAAAAGTATCTGATTTAAATATAAAGATGTTGATTAGGTGAATAAAATTAATATTGTGTATATTTTCCTAAAAATTTAAGGATGTTGATATGAAAGCTCTTATGCGATCTAAAGGTAAGATTAGTTAGACAAGAGCATATTTGGGTTGGTAATTGTTGAGAAGCCGAATTTTTTAAATTCGCTTTTGTATTTTTTTAAAGCTTGAATATAACGTCAAGACATGTTTTTATTAACGTTTTGATATTCAAAACTAAACATCCAAGTCACATGATTATTTCCCCAAGTTAACATCAAAAACAATTTTGATGCCCATAATTAAGACCATGATAAAGCATAAGTTGGAAGGTTGGAATTGAATATCTAGGTCACCGATGCGTATTTCGGTCAACCAAACGCACGTATGACAGATATATGACGTCAAACATTAGTTTCACACGTGCCCAGTGTTTTTATTCGTACACCCAAAATAATAATTAACATTTTTACACGTCATGTATGACTTAAACGTGACGTATAAGATTTTAAAATTCAAAAACCTTAAAGTTTTGCGTGTCATTATGAAGTTTAGTAGCATGTTAGTATGAGTTTCAGTACGAGATTCTTAGTATAGGGTCATACATGACATATATGTTTTAGGTTGTTATTTTTGAACTTGTCGGGTGTTTTCCAGAAATTATACGTGACGTATGACTCTATACGTCACACACTATTAAAAAAAATATTTAAAATTTCTAACGAATATTGTATTTATTTTACGAATTTTATAAAAATTAGTTTGTTGGTTTATTTATATGGTGATGACGTATTTCAAATATTTATAAAAACATAAAAAAGAGTTGACATCCCGAAACGACATTATCGGCCCAGGATCTTCATCCCAAACGGTCTTGGCTCTACCGAGCTTCTTCGTCTACACCGGTGGGGCCATCTCAGCGAGATGGGGATGGATAACCCCGAGCACCCGAATAATGTGGGTAACGTACGCCCCGCCAAACACCTTATTCAAGTTATTATTGTTAGTTTATCTTGTTACTGAGTTGAAGTTGGGAAGTTGGGCTCAAGTTGGTTAGCTGAACTTGGGCTTAAGTGGCTTAGCTACTGGGCTTGGAATTAAAATAATGTTGGGCGGAGTTCAAGATGGGCTTCCAGGTTATGATTATTTCATTGATGAATCTCTTCTTATTTTCATCCCATTTGTGTAATTGATTCTTTGTATGGTCTGATTTCTGTATCTGTCTCTTTGTATTCGTTTATAACTTCAAGATACTTTTAGTAAAAACTAAAACGTTTTGGTTTGGGTGGAATCGTTAAAATCTGTTATTCTTGACATATATCATAGTTAAAAACATATTTACCTTTACACACATATATGCGGTTACAAAATGAGAAAGAAAACAGGTTAAACAAGCTGTTTTGTAAGTTAAACGAGTCGAGCTTAAACACAAATTCATGAAAAAAAAAAATTCTATTGTAGACCTTCTTCTAACAAAAGCCATGCATGTTTCATCAAATCCGGGCTCAATCTAAACATAAGAACACAAAACTCCATCTGATTCAAATCTCCATCTCCATCCGAATCTCCCTCTTTCAACATGCTCATCAGATCATCATCTGTCACATCCGCAAGCCCCAACACGCCAGAGTTCTTCTTCAGGCTGTCGAAAGTGATGACACGTTTCATAGGGTCCATGAGCAGTTGAAATCCGTTGCATAGTTCATCGATTAGTCGCTCTCCGCCTAGTTTATCCGCCATTAGCGGCAAAAAGTCGTGGAAAACGGAGTGGTTATCGGATCCCATTGATGGATATTGGATGTAAGGTGGAGATTGATTTTGGAATGTGAATATATATATATATATAGATGGAAGAAGATTGGTGGTTTGTGGGAATGAAGTAGGAAATGAGGGAGAAATTGTAATTGTAATTGAAATTAAAAAAGCCGGAATTTAGACGGTGGAATCTGGATTGTACACACTGCAATTGCTTCTCCATTTCGGTGGAGGAAGGTAGGATCATAGGAAGGGTATTTGTTGTTTTTTTTTTTTAAATACTTTTTTGCTTTCTTGTAGACTAAGGATTGTTTCCATTCTCAAGGGTTGTTCTTCTTTTTTAAAGACTTGGCCAAAAGGATTTTCAATCCGGACCGGCCGGGTCAACAACTTTTTACGTCTAACAGACTAACAAGACGAGTTTATAAAAATATATATATCTAAACTAATAATAAACGGGATAAGGCTTAGCTAAAATAATTTCTCACAAGACGAGCTTGAGCTAAAGTTTTCTTACGTCTAACAGACTAACAAGCCAAGTTTAAGCATAGACAAGCTCTTCCTAAGCTGGATCTATGATTTTCTTATTGGTTTTATCATTTTCGGTCTTTATAAAGTTTCGTAAGTTTCGTATTTCGCATATATATATAAAAACACTTAAACTGTTTGTCTTTATAAACTAGTCCGAAAATCCTTGTTGATAGTTTGTTCTCGCTCAAACTCATTCACGTTCTTCTTGGTTTGAATTTATTGTTCTTTATTGTTTAATCACATGACTTCTAAGACCCTCTACAATGATGGTGATCAATGACTTTTATATAATAGTTACAGACGGAGAAAACAAGCATCACTCATTGTCACATTGGTACTTATGTAATTTTTAACGTTAAATTTTATGATGTTTTCGTATATTTTGCTCATGAATTTGTAAAATATTATATATATTTTTAATTATGTTCAACAGAAAATGTACACGAAATACATATGTTTTAAGAAAATAATAATATTTGACAAGTGGGGTTGGGGGATGAGTTGTTTAAAGACCATCGGTCATTTTACCGAATGGTATCCCGAAAACCTTATTAATGGGAGGTCACTGGTTCGAGGTCCGACGTTAGCGTTGGTAATGTCGTATCTAGTTTCTTGGGATTTTCTTTGATAGTGTGATGAGGATTGGAGTCCTTGTAAACGGAAATACACGATGATACGAGACTGTTTTTAGATAGAATCTCGACCTAAAATTAACTGTTAAAAAATGAATTGTTTAAAGAAGATTTTTCATAATGTTATCTATTTTACAATAATCTAGTGCTGTAACTTCTTTTAATGTATGTTTAGAGAGTAGAGAATTTGAGAAATTGAACATTCACAAATCACTAAGACATTGTTGGGAGTTCCATGTGAGGATGCCATTAGTATGTTAAACATTCTTAAAACAATTCCTTGTTTTAATTGTTTTTTATTTTTTGAAATTACCAAAATATCGTTGCCCCTTCATGACTCCTAAAACTCAGAAAGCCTTAACATTTTTGTTAGGGTGGGATAGGCTATGCCTCTTATTTTTAGCCTTAACCAACTAAAAGATGTCATCTTATAAAACAAATTTGGGGCGTTCCGGGTTTCCTCACTATGAGGTTCGTACTTGAGACAGTAGGTAGGTTCAAGATAGCCAGTTCTGATATACTGTTGAGTCAAATTATCGTTAAAAAAAAGATGCCATCTTATTTTTACTCTTACTAGCCTAATATAAGCCTAGATGGAGTGGGTGGAAGAATTGGTTTAGGAATAGGAGTACATACCAAAAATGTATAACCGCCTCACCTATACACAATGATGCAATAACGCACTAAAAAATCGAAAGAGTAATTTTTTAAATTTTATATATAGCAACACTGTACGCGTTTTCAAGATAAAAACAATCGTTTTTATGGTGTAATTCTTTTAAAGAATAATGTCATATGTAAGAATTATGAAGATTTTAATAAAATGCGGGAACTAGATAAAAAGTCAATAGAAATGACTAAGACTAAAATGACGATCCGTCAATTTAATCTCTACCATTGATTAGATAATCTAATGCATTCAAATCCTTCTTACCCTTCTTACCCTTCTTACATTTATCGTATTTCTTAGTATAACCCCACTCTATATAGTAATAAATCTGTTCTGTCACGGGGTTACCTTTTCAGACCCCGTGTGGCGCCTCAGGTTGACCAGGAGCCAGCCAATCTATCCCGCCTAGGTTCACTAGTTTCGCCCTGTCTTGGGCTCATTTGGGGAGCGTCCACAACCTCCAATCAGTTTTACGTCGGATATGCAAGCATACCGTTGTATAACCTTCCTTGATGACTATGGCTCTCCCTGATAAAGACCTTAGGAGTAGCCAGTAAACTCAGACGTTTTTACACAAATTAAATAGATACGATCTTTAAACAGTTAACCGGTGAGCGGTGACCATTTACATTTGACACGTGGCAGTTTGGTGTATAAAAGAAAAAGAAACCTTGTAAAATTATTATTAAGAAAAATGAATAGAACGATCATGGATGATACGAGGGATTTCACACGCATATCAAATCATCATAGAATCAAATGCCTGCGAGATCCCGAAGTTGAAGTTTCCCCAAATCCTGTACAATTTCCTATCTGTTTCTTCCATTATTAATTAAACATTGATTTTGAGGACTATGCGTGGGACATGACGAACGGGAATCCCAATTTCAAATCCAAGTTTAGGAAGACGGAATTCCCAATTCCATGGAGGAAGCATCGCATCAAGACTGATTCTCTTCACATCTATTCTCCTCGATTACGTACTCATTATCGTATTCTAAGGTATGTTTGAATTTTTTCCGTTAGTAGTTGTACTTGGAATCGAGAAAGCTTTTTCAAAATCTAAAACCCTAATTTCGAACTTGAGAGATGTTTATAGCTTCATACGATTATGATCGAGCTCTAACAATTGCTATTGTTTTCACTTTGGAATGTGACATTGAAGTTTGTGTTAGAAATTGCTGATTGCCTGGATAATGGATGATCCTAGAAAGTGTGTGATCACTTTTGGATTGAATATTTCAATGTTTCACTTGAGATATCAATCGGATATGATCTAGGTTGATCAATGGAACCACTTGAGGTTTCAAAATTATAACGTTATCCGCTCAATGTAAGTTATAAGTTATAACTCACTTTGGTCAAAGTCAACTCAATAACTCAACTACACTAAAATAGCAACAATTTAGCTATCAAGTGTTAAAGTTTAATAATCCATCTCATAATGAGAACCATAATACTTATGTTGAGAATAGGTAAGATATGACGAGTACCGATAAACACCTCTGGTAAGCTTTGATGATGGAATCTGCACATGGTAACAATGCGTTAAGGCGTTATAGGGAGGCAGGGTCTTGTAACAACCTTCGGGTGAAAGTTAGTATGCGTACAAAAATGAAAAAGACGAAGTATAGATTAGATAGAGTGAGAGAACTTAGAGAGAGAAAGTACATCGGGCCGGTTTATAGATTTGAAGATTAGGTTTCATCACATGTTGTGTGACGTCTGGCACATGAGCGCGTGGATTTTCTAGAAAGGCTTATGCTCCTTTCATGCCGCATTCTGATTGGCTAGTGGAGCATATCCATCCAGGGTGCACCATGTGGCATAACCGCTTATTTGGTCCTCGCAATGGAGTGGGTTGGCTATGGGCCGCATACAATCCATGTATGGCCCAATTGATTGTGAATTCGGATCTATCCTCTTCACTCTTAATTTTTATTTTTATTTTTTACAACTTCATATCGATAGAAGTATTGTAACTAAACTTGTGCAATTCGGACGGTTTTGTAATTTGTGCCATACAAGAAAGATGATTTTTTATCACCGCTTATTGTTTTTCTTTGACCCGACCCATATTTTAACTAGTAACGAAAATTTATGGATCCTCCACTGCTAAGTTTTAGCCTGTTCTCTATTTTGATGAAGAAGATTGCATCTACTGTAATCCAATTGAAACGAAGTCATAAGCTGCAATGATGACAATTACTTGACCCGTTACTGATTGGACCTAGGTGGACCTGGATCCAATCCATGACCCAAAGACCAACATATTGTGATAAACATGTTATCTTAAGTAACTATTATTTATAAAGCTAGCAATCACTTTGCAATCTTTGTGGGACTGAGGGAACTTGAGTGCTGCAAAAGTCTAGAGACAGACAGCTTCTTATCATATGCACTTTCTTCATACAAGTCCCACATTACCTTACAACCAAACACATTTTTTCATATATCTGCCATTTCTGATCAGCTTCATGCTTAGCTATTAAAGTTGTTGGTTCAACTTAATATAGCAACTTGTTCAACATGGCAATGAAGATAATGAAGCGGAAATCATAAACTTGTTTTGTGCAGTCCACTTCAGTGTTGAGCAGGTACAGTAATACAGTTTCAAGTTTTATTTTTTTACATTGATTTGGAATAAAATAAGAACAAGAAGATGGTCTTTTACTTAGAATCAAAGTGATCTTATTTGCATGAAACATGACTAGTTTCTTTTTATTGAAAATGCAGCTTCCTGTGCAGAAAGTGTTTTGGAGCACAATTTGGGATGCTGATTTGATTCATTCCAAGTTTCCAACCGTGTTTCTAGCTCTTAAGTATGGGATTAGAGCATAAAAGGGAAATCTTTTTATTAATCATATATCCTTTTCTGTTAATTTCAATCGTGTCTGGTTCCAGCGATACAATCACTTCAGCTTTTCCATTAAAAGATGGTGGCACAATCATTTCATCTCGCGGGCTATTTGAATTGGGCTTTTTCAGCCCCGGGAATTCAAAAAACAGGTATATTGGTATATGGTACAAAAACATACCAACAAAAACCGTTGTTTGGGTTGCTAATAGAGAAACCCCGGTTACTGACACTTCAGGTATTTTAAAGATCACAAATCCTGGGGTTCTTACCATTATGAATGATAAGAACACGATTGTGTGGTCTTCTAATACTTCAAAAGCTGCCCAAACTCCAGTTGCGCAGCTTTTAGATTCGGGGAATCTTGTTGTGAGAGATAAAAATGATAATTTAAATTTCTTGTGGCAAAGCTTTGATTATCCCGGTGATACACTGCTTCCTGGGATGAAAATGGGCAAAGATTTGGTGACCGGGCACGAGAGTTACATCACATCATGGAAAAATGATAATGATCCATCTTCAGGTGATTATGCATTCGGGTGTGATCTTCATGGGTACCCACACCAAGTTATTAGAAAAGGACAAGCTCTTCTATACCGAAGTGAACCATGGAATGGTATTGATTTTGGTGGGATTTCTGTCTTACCACAAAATGCTATCTATAAATTTGATATGGTTTTTAATGAAAAAGAGGTTTTTTATACTTATAGAATGCTAAATTCCTCAATGATTTCAAGATTGACCATGAATCACTCTGGTATTGCGCAACGATGGGTGTGGGCTGACCAAGTGAAAGATTGGGTTCTTTATTTTTCAATCCCTGCAGCCGGTGGTTGTGATTTAGTGTGTGGTGCTTATGGTAGTTGTGCTGTTAACAGCTTTCCGAAATGTGGGTGTTTGGATAAATTTGTGCCAAAATATCAAAACGAATGGAATGGTGCAAATTGGTCAAAGGGGTGTGTGAGGAGAAAACCCTTAGCTTGTAAAACTGATGGGTTTGTGAAGCACACAAATATTAAGGTGCCTGACCTGCAAAATACGTTTCTTTATAAAAATATGACCCTTTTGCAATGTGAGAAGCTGTGTTTGAAAAATTGCTCGTGTACGGCGTATGCAAATACACTGAAAACCGGGCCCGGATGTATGATTTGGATGGGTGATTTGTTTGACATTCAAGAAGCTCCAACGTATACTTCAGTGCTCTATATCAGGATGGCCTTCTCTGATTCAGGTAAAAAGAGCAATGTATTTTCAGTTTTCGGTTTGTTTAGTTTGTTATGTGTTTTTTAAAATGTTTATTCCCCAAACAAAATGAAAACATACTATCAGCCATTTGACTACAGATGGATGGTTCCGTAGACTGGTGAGTTGAGTAATGGGTCAAAATAGGGAGGGTTTGAAACGGGTCACTTTTAATATGGGTCGGGAAAAAAATATTGTTTTGAGTTTAATGGTAATTAAGATAGTCAAATTTATAAAAGACAATTTTGCCCCCTAAAACTCTTAAAAATTAATGTAGAAAGACAGCCTAGCCCTCCTCAAATGTATTATAATATACCCAGATGGCCAGATCAGTTGATGGATCAAGATTGCCACTTCTAGACATGAATTTATTTGAAGTCCTAAAAATGTTCCTGGTAAAAATATTACTGGAATTGCTACATGGAGAACAGAGATGAATTTATATATATTCTAAAAATACCAAAGTGATAAACTTTATTGTTTTAATCTTTTTGGTAATAACCTTCTAATAACTGTAGATGATTCTTGGTCCTTTTAACTTATGTTTGTGTGACCATAGTTTCTATTTTGTGGATCTTTTTTTTTTTTTATAATTTTTTATAACTAATTATAACTAACACGAAATTTCATCACCTTAACCCTAACTGTTTCGATCTGATAAAAGTTGTTTCAGGTTCTCACAAAAAGAAACGAAAAATAATTCCGTTGATCGTTGCATTAATTGGCGGGGTGTTAGTAAGCATGGGCCTAATGTTTGTATTTTGGAGAAAATGGAAAAAGAATTCTGTGCTGAAGGGAGAAGGTAAGAAGAAACTATGTGTAAGCTTTTTAAAGGTGGCAATTTACAACCCATTTACTTAAAAATTGATCGAGTTGGGCTATATTTGATCTCTAATGGGTCAAACGGGTAAAGCATAAAAAAAATCAGCTAAAAGGGAAGGAAATGGTTGAAATAGTCGAAAGTTATCCATTGTGTATTTTAAATCTATAAAACCACCTATATAGTTTTATTCAAAGAGTTATATTATTATTGAAGTGCTTTAGTTTTATGTAAGCATCTTTGGCACAAAGTATTTAAAAGGAAAATTGATTCTTTTGGACAAGTAAGGTTTTGGGCCAACCCAACCTTTTAACCTTTATTGTCTTTTACCATTGTAGAGGAAAAAGTGGGAAACGATACTGACCAACTTTACACAAATGAAAGCCAGAAGGAAGATCTTGAACTGCCATTATATAGTTTATCTGAAATAGTCAAAGCTACACATAATTTTTCGTTTAACAATAAGCTTGGAGAAGGTGGTTATGGACCAGTTTACAAGGTTAGTTTTAGATAGCTATTAGGCGGATCCGGCGGGCAAGTGGGTAGCTTGTTGAAATGGTCATTTTTCGCACGGTTTGAAACCGGCTCAATTGACCTGCAAATCCTTTTTGGAAGTTTTTTTATGATTATTTAACCTGTTAATTTCTAGAAAAACAATATTATTACTGATATATAACATGCTAATTCTACTTGTTCCCCTTACATTGAAATGGTAATAAACTAAAATCTCTTAGTTTTAACATGTGATTAGCAGCATGTAGTTCCTAAAAAAAAGTTCTTAGTTTTTCAAAAGAAGGATATATACTTAAAATAGAAATGTTATACTGAACATAACTTATAAATCAAAGATATAAAATCCCATTAAGTTACAAAGGGTAATTCTGAATTAGCACATCTCACTCTTCCCATACCCTAATTTGAGTGTGATTTTGTTGGATATGTTTGTTTGTTCATATAGTTTTTATTTTTAATTTTAAATTTTTTCTTTTAACATATATACATCTCAGGGTTTTCTTCTAGATGGAAAAGAAATAGCTGTGAAACGGCTCTCAAAAACATCCAATCAAGGGCTTGATGAATTCAAAAATGAAGTTATTTGCATATCCAAACTTCAACATAGAAATCTTGTAAGGCTTCTTGGATGTTGTATTCAAGGAGATGAAAAAATGTTAATCTATGAGTATATGCCTAATAAAAGCCTTGATTACTTCATATTCGGTTTGTTTCTTTCTCCCCAAATATTTATATTACTTAAAAAGTGTTGCCTAAAAGTCATCGAACATAAACGAGCATAAATTGATTTTGCCATTTTGGTTAGATGAAAGCCGAAGAAAGTCACTTGATTGGCCTGGACGTTTCAACATAATAAATGGAGTTGCACGCGGACTGCAGTATCTTCACGAAGATTCAAGATTGAGAATTATTCATAGAGATCTCAAAGCGAGTAATATTTTGTTGGATTTTGACATGAATCCAAAAATATCCGATTTTGGCATGGCAAGAAGCTTTATTGGAAATGAGACCCAAGCAAATACAATGAAAGTGGTTGGAACTTAGTATGTTTCTCCACATTCTTTTCTTTCTCAATTTTCATTTCAGTACGGGCCGGGTTGGGTTGTGTTGATCCAGATCACTTTTTGTCTATTTTTTCATTTGTTTCATAATTAAACTTGAATAAATAACTTTGTTTTACAGAATAGGTTGGGTATTTAGTCAAAATGGACACCTTTTAGTTGGGCCGGGCTGGATTGTCTTGACCCAAAACATCTTTTTGTCCAATTTTATATATTTTACAGATAATAAAGTTGATTACAAAAACTGTATTTTACAAAATGGGCTGGGTGTGTTGGAAAACAAAATTTGACCCATTTTCTGTATATTTCGGAACTAACAAATATGACTAAAATCTATATTATTAAAAAATTAAAAATTATATATAAGACGATTTAGGAGGTTGCAAGATTTAAATACACACGTTGAGCAACTTCCTAGTTTCAACCCATTATTAAACATGTACAATTGTACACTTTTTAGTTTAGTTTTTTTTTTAATTTTACGACCCCTTGGATATGAATGGAATCTGCTTTCTTTAAACTTTAAAGTCAGCAATAGAGCTTCAAAATTTACAAATTGACTATAAACTTTCCATCCATTTTATTTTGAAACGGGGGAGGGTTTCTTTTAATTATAACATGTTTTCTGTACTTACATTTGTTTTGCAGCGGTTACATGTCTCCAGAATACGCGGTGGATGGTATTTTCTCAATAAAATCAGATGTATTTAGTTTTGGCGTTCTGGTATTGGAGATTGTGAGTGGGAAAAAAAACCGAGGGTTTTTCCACCATGACCATCATCATAACCTTCTCGGACATGTACGTATCTCATACAAGTGGCAAAATAGCTGTTGGGTCAACAGGTCAATACGAGTTCGGGTCAACGGGTCATATCCTTGATTATACTTTCCACAATTTTTCTAAAAAAAATTGACCCGTTATCAATAAAGCGTTACTCGAATCAACTCGTTTCCTCTAGTATTAAAATATCAACTGTTCATAAAATGGGAGTCCTGGTTTGACTCTTTAGATTGACCCGTCCATTTCGCAACCTCTAGTTACCTCTATAAGGATGTTTAATTCAAAATCATGTATCACTTAAATCTTTCAGGCATGGTTACTTTATCACGAAGGGCGGTTGATGGAGATCATTGACCCAAGTATAACCGACTCCTGCCATTTATACGAAGTGTTAAGATCAATCGAACTGGCTTTACTGTGCGTACAAAGAAACCCCGATGATAGACCGAGCATGTCTACAGTTGTGGTAACACTGAGTAGCGATGGAGAACTACCAGAACCCAAACAGCCCGGCTTCTTTTACACCGAGCATGTCCCGAGAGATGACACGTCATCAAGCACCCATGCACCAGCTTCGACCACTGCAATGACCATCACGCTTGTTGATGGTCGTTAGATAACGCGTTTTGTAAGTTGTTCAATAATCGAACGTCTTGTTTATTATAAGTTTTTATGTGATAAAGTTATGTATGATATGAAACTTAAAAGGCTTGTTGAGGATATGTTGTTTTCATGTTTTGTTATATGTAATGAAATCAAGCATATATTTGGTTTAGTGGTTAGTTAGTTTTTACTAATGCTTGTTACTTACAGGTCAAGTGTTCACACCTACATTAGCACATGCTTTGATGCTTTCCTTGTTAGAGCCCGAGCTCGTCTAGGCTCGAGCTCGGCTCGTTTAAATTTAACAGAGCTCGAGCTCGAGCTCGGCTCGATTCAAGCTTTATTTTTGAAGCTCGAGCTCGGCTCGTGAAAAATTATTCAAGCTCGAGCTCGGCTCGGGCTCGGCTCGTTTATTATTAATTATTATTATTTTATATATTTTTATAATTAAATTTGTATATATTTAGAATTATACTTTTTTTATATTGGAAATAATACATATTATTTACTCATTTTATAATAATTTTATATTTAATAATCATTATTTTTTAAATATATTTAAAGAATTATATAAAAATAATATAAATAAAAGCTCGTCTAGGCTCGCGAGCCGGCTCGAGCTCGATATGTAAAGCTTGGGCTCGAGCTCGTTTATTAAACGAGTCCTATTTTAAAGCTCGAGCTCGGCTCGAGCTCGTTAAGGCTCGGCTCGTTTCGAGCTTTTAATTGAGTCGATCTCGAGTAGCTCACGAGTGGCTCGGCTCATTTACACCCCTATATCTAATGAAGTTCCGACCCGCTAGTTCCATCGGGTCGGGTCGCTACTATCTCTTTCGTTATCATTGGGTTAAGGTCCATTGCCCATCATGAGCCCCACCCTTATAGTCTTGCTCTCGTAACTCATTTGGCATAATTTGTCTTGTCTTTATATTTTAAGGTAAAAGTTATAAAAACCATCTAGATAACTGTACATCCTATTCCATAAATTTGTTCTTATCTTTAAAATTTAATAACTAAATTTAAGATGTCTGTAAGTGAATTAGTTAGTTACCAATCCACTATTCACACCATATAACAACAAATATTTGTCATCCGCTACCAAAATTCTCACATTTTAACATATTTTTTATAAACTTTGATTTATTTTCATAATTTTTTCAATCTTGTGTCGTAGATGTTAGAATATTATTTATTAGTTATTCTATAGTTTTATCTATGAAAAGATCTTGTATATTGGTGTTAAAGATTAAATTGCTAATTTTTTTGATAAATTAATCGGGTGAATACAGTTTGTTGTATAATTTTTTTAATTCATTGGCATGTTTTAGACAGGTTCGTATTACCCAAACCAGTATTTTTTTTTTAATAAAACCTTATATTCTATTAATTTTTTTTATATTTAAGGCGATTCATTGACTTGAACCCGAACCAAAAGATCATTGTTTTAGACGGGTCCGTCTTGACCCGAAACCACTTTATTGATTGATAACTAATTTTAAAAGATAATAATAATAATAATAATATAATGGTTAGTAGTTAAACTTGTAAATGGAAGAATAATAAAAAGGAATAAAAAAGATAAGGACGGATATGTTAATAGTTTTAGTAAAACCGAGGGTTGTTTGTTTTAGAATTTTCAATGGTAACGTTCACAAGGTTTGTACGTTGGAGCAGGTGAAAGGGCCCCTTTTTTGTGATTTAAAAATGTCATTACAACCTAATAACTATTTTAATAGCACCCACTAACTCCATTATTTATTTTTTTAATTTTGTCGGCTTTTCTTAATTCCGCCATAATCAAGAAAAGAACATGGAATATCATTATTTGAGTAGTTATAAAAATATTAGGCTCATTCCACGATCTACTAAATCAGATCTGAAGTCATTATGTGGAAAAATTAATTCGTATAAAATTTCTAATAATTGCATTAGACCTTAACATTGTGTTTCCGAGTTCATTTTAGGAGGCAAGGAAAGGAAATGAAAGTAAGTCTTAAAAATTTCGTGTTCCTGAGTTTCACTTAAGGAGGGAAAGGGAAGGAAACAAAAAAAATATTGTGTTCCCGAGTTTCATTAAAGGAGAGAAAAGGGAGAGAAAGTTAGTTCATTTTCTATTGTTTTTCTTTACTTCCAAATCGGAAGGATTTGGAAAGCAAGTAATCACCCCCTTCTCTTCCTTTCTCTTCTTTTCCTTTCTCTTCCTTTCTTTTCTCTTCTCTTCTTTTCCCTCTTTAAGTAAACTCGGAAACATAGCGTAACAACATGAACGCATCATTTTAATGTTAGATGCGCCTTTAAAAATCAGTTCGATGCGTCATTTGTATCATAACAAGATTTCCTATCATGTGTTGCCGCATGGATAATTTGGTTCATAAACCGTCGTGTTGTAACGATTAAAATGTTTAAAAAAAAAACTATGTTATACAATTTTACAGAAGAAAATCTATGTGTACCTATTACAATTACACTACTAAAAAACACCAACTCCTGTCCCAATCTCAAACGACTCAATTGCAAATTAATAGAAAAAGACTACGTTTCATGTAACGTTAAAATTTGACAAGTTTTATAGCAACTGAATCGGAGCTAAGCTTGAACCTATTGTGAGACTTGACTTGAACCAAGGATGCCACTGGTGTTCAAAATATAAAGGAAAATGTGCAGCAGGTTTGTTCCGCTCATCTTCTCTAAGTAAAGGCCTTGATGAGCTAAGCTTGAACCTATTGTGAGACTTGACCTGAACCGAATCATTTGGTCTAATCATGATAAAATTTCAATTTTCTTTCTCAAAACATAATAAAACTAGTGGCATCCTTTACATTTTGTACACCCGTGGCATCCTTGGCTCCTTCAGTGGCATCCTTGGTTCAGGTCAAGTCTCGCAATAGGTTCAAGCTTAGCTCCAATTCAATTGCTATAAAACTTATCAATAAACAACTATGTATGATGATTAGAGTACAAGTTTCTTACGTCATGAAGTGTGTATCAACAAATAAACATACACATTTCTAACACACAGTTTGACTATCATGACTTGGTGATCTGGTTTTCATGGTTAAACATTCATATCTACACTTTTCGACATAAATGGTCAAATTGAATAAAAAAGACTTGTAAAACATAATAGTAGTTTTATCATGCTCAAAGTGTTGAACATGTGACCTAAAAGTTATAATGCACGACTGTACCCATTATGGCAAAAACTTATGTGTTAAACTCGTTGCGTATGGATATTAAAGAATATGATAAATGACATAATGGTAAAAATAAAGAAATGACATAATAGTAAATATGACAAAAAGGCAAAATTGTAAATTGAAATTATCAAAGTTGGTAATTGTATATAGAGAGTAATTTGAATGAATGTTTTGTCGCACAATGCATCAAACTCTTTTTAAAAACGTCTTTTTTTTAATATATATAACAATGCATGTTATGTTATACACAAATTAAATCAAATAAAACTTTTTGATTTATGATATAGTTTTTTTAGAAAACAATGAAGTATATAAAAGGTATCCATAAGGAAATCTATGAAACTTGATTTAT
>JBCNJP010000002.1:10069368-10092988 GCA_039602395.1 Deinandra increscens subsp. villosa | reverse complement strand
GAGTTCGGGTCAACGGGTCATATCCTTGATTATACTTTCCACAATTTTTCTAAAAATGACCCCGTTATCAATTAAGCGTTACTCGAATCAACTCGTTTTCTCTATTTAAATATAAACTGTTCATAAAATGTGACTCCTGGAGTCCTGGTTTGACTTTTTAGATTGACCCGTCCATTTCGCGACCTCTAGTTATCTGTATCTTATCTGTATAAAGATATTTAATTCAAAATCATGTGTCACTTGAATCTTTTAGGCATGGTTACTTTATCACGAAGGGCGGTTAATGGAGATCATTGACCCAAGTATAACCGACTCCTGCCATCTATACGAAGTGTTAAGATCAATCGAACTGGCTTTACTGTGCGTACAAAGAAACCCCGATGATAGACCGAGCATGTCTACAGTTGTGGTAACACTGAGTAGCGATGGAGAACTACCAGAACCCAAACAGCCCGGCTTCTTTTACACCGAGCATGTCCCGAGAGATGACACGTCATCAAGCACCCATGCACCAGCTTCGACCACTGCAATGACCATCACGCTTGTTGATGGTCGTTAGATAACGCGTTTTGTAAGTTGTTCAATAATCGAACGTCTTGTTTATTATAAGTTTTTATGTATAAAGTTATGTATGATATGAAACTTAAAAGGCTTGTTGAGGATATGTTGTTTTCTTGTTTTGTTATATGTAATGAAATCAAGCATATATTTGGTTTAGTGGTTAGTTAGTTTTTACTAATGCTTGTTACTTACAGGTCAAGTGTTCACACCTACATTAGCACATGCTTGATGCTTTCCTTGTTAGAGCCCGAGCTCGTCTAGGCTCGAGCTCGGCTCGTTTAAATTTAACAGAGCTCGAGCTCGAGCTCGGCTCGATTCAAGCTTTATTTTTGAAGCTCGAGCTCGGCTCGTGAAAAATTATTCAAGCTCAAGCTCGGCTCGGGCTCGGCTCGTTTATTATTAATTATTATTATTTTATATATTTTTATAATTAAATTTGTATATATTTAGAATTATACTTTTTTTATATTGGAAATAATACATATTATTTACTCATTTTATAATAATTTTATATTCAATAATCATTATTTTTTAAATATATTTAAAGAATTAAATAAAAATAATATAAATAAAAGCTCGTCTAGGCTCGCGAGCCGGCTCGAGCTCGATATGTAAAGCTTGGGCTCGAGCTCGTTTATTAAACGAGTCCTATTTTAAAGCTCGAGCTCGGCTCGAGCTCGTTAAGGCTCGGCTCGTTTCGAGCTTTTAATCGAGTCGATCTCGAGTAGCTCACGAGTGGCTCGGCTCATTTACACCCCTATATCTAATGAAGTTCCGACCCGCTAGTTCCATCGGGTCGGGTCGGCTACTATCTCTTTCGTTATCATTGGGTTAATGTCCATTGCCCATCATGAGCCCCACCCTTATAGTCTTGCACTCGCAACCCATTTGGCATAATTTGTCTTGTCTTTATATTTTAAGGTAAAAGTTATAAAACCATCTAGATAACCCGTACATCCTATTCCATAAATTTGTTCTTATCTTTAAAATTTAATAACTAAATTTAAGATGTCTATAAGTGAATTAGTTAGTTACCAATCCACTATTCACACCATATAACAACAAATATTTATCATCAGCTACCAGAATTCTCTCATTTCAACATTTTTTTTATAAACTTTGATTTATGTTCATAATTTTTTCAATCTTGTGTCGTAGAGTGTTAGAATTTTATTTATTAGTTTATTCTATAGTTTTACCTATGAAAGGATCTTGTATATTGGTGTTAAAGATTAAAATTGTTAATTTTTTTGATAAATTGATCGGGTGAATACAGTTTGTTGTATAATTTTTTTAATTCATTGGCATGTTTTAGACGGGTTCGCATTATCCAAACCCAGTGTTTTTTTTTAATAAAACCTTATATTCTATTAGTTTTTTTTATATTTAAGGCGATTCTTTGACTTGAACTCGAACCAAAAGACCATTGTTTTAGACGGGTCCGTCTTGACCCGAAACCACTTTATTTATTGATAACTAATTTTAAAAGATAATAAAAATAATAATAATATAATGGTTAGTAGTTAAACTTGTAAATGGAAGAATAGATAAAAAGGAATAAAAAAGATAAGGACGGATATGTTAATAGTTTTAGTAAAACCGAGGGTTGTTTGTTTTAGAATTTTCAATGGTAACGTTCACACGGTTTATACGTTGGAGCAGGTGAAAGGGCCCCTTTTTGTGATTTTAAAATGTCATTACAACCTAATAACTATTTTAATAGCACCCACTAACTCCATTATTTGTTTTTTTAATTTTGTCGGCTTTTCTTAATTCCGCCATAATCAAGAAAAGAACATGGAATATCATTATTTGAGTAGTTATAAAAATATTAGGCTCATTCCACGATCTACTAAATCAGATCTGAAGTCATTATGTGGAAAAATTAATTCGTATAAAATTTCTAATAATTGCATTAGACCTTAACACTGTGTTCCCGAGTTCATTTTAGGAGGCAAAGGAAAGGAAATGAAAATAAGTCTTAAAAATTTTGTGTTTCTGAGTTTCACTTAATGAGGGAAAGGGAAGGAAACAAAAAAAATATTGTGTTCCCGAGTTTCATTAAAGGAGAGAAAAGGAGAAAGGGAGAGAAAGGGAGAGAAAGTTTCATTTTATATTGTTTTTCTTTCCTTCCATCAAATGGAAGGCAAGTAATCACTCCCCTTCTCTTCCATTCTCTTCTTTTCCTTTCTCTTCCTTTACTTTCTCTTCTTTTCTTTTCCCTCTTTAAGTAAACTCGGGAACATAGCGTAACAACATGAACGCATCATTTTAATGTTAGATGCGCCTTTAAAAATCAGTTCGATGCGTCATTTGTATCATAACAAGATTTCCTATCATGTGTTGCCGCATGGATAATTTGGTTCATAAACCGTCGTGTTGTAACGATTAAAATGTTTAAAAAAAAAAACTATGTTATACAATTTTACATAAGGAAATCTATGTGTACCTATTACAATTACACTACTAAAAAACACCAACTCCTGTCCCAATCTCAAACGACTCAATTGCAAATAGAAAAAGACTACGTTTCATGTAACGTTAAAATTTGACAAGTTTTATAGCAACTGAATCGGAGCTAAGCTTGAACCTATTGTGAGACTTGACTTGAACCAAGGATGCCACTGGTGTTCAAAATATAAAGGAAAATGTGCAGCAGGTTTGTTCCGCTCATCTTCTCTAAGTAAAGGCCTTGATGAGCTAAGCTTGAACCTATTGTGAGACTTGACCTGAACCGAATCATTTGGTCTAATCATGATAAAATTTCAATTTTCTTTCTCAAAACATAATAAAACTAGTGGCATCCTTTACATTTTGTACACCCGTGGCATCCTTGGCTCCTTCAGTGGCATCCTTGGTTCAGGTCAAGTCTCGCAATAGGTTCAAGCTTAGCTCCAATTCAATTGCTATAAAACTTATCAATAAACAACTATGTATGATGATTAGAGTACAAGTTTCTTACGTCATGAAGTGTGTATCAACAAATAAACATACACATTTCTAACACACAGTTTGACTATCATGACTTGGTGATCTGGTTTTCATGGTTAAACATTCATATCTACACTTTTCGACATAAATGGTCAAATTGAATAAAAAAGACTTGTAAAACAGAATAGTAGTTTTATCATGCTCAAAGTGTTGAACATGTGACCTAAAAGTTATATTGCACGACTGTATCCATTATGGCAAAAACTTATGTGTTAAACTCGTTGCGTATGGATATTAAAGAATATGATAAATGACATAATGGTAAAAATAAAGAAATGACATAATAGTAAATATGACAAAAAGGCAAAATTGTAAATTGAAATTATCAAAGTTGGTAATTGTATATAGAGAGTAATTTGAATGAATGTTTTGTCGCACAATGCATCAAACTCTTTTTAAAAACATATAACAATGCATGTTATGTTATACACAAATTAAATCAAATAAAACTTTTTGATTTATGATATAGTTTTTTTAGAAAACAATGAAGTATATAAAAGGTATCCATAAGGAAATCTATGAAACTTGATTTATGAATTTTACGAGTAAAAGTCTCGCGCGTTGCTGCGGGCTGACATTTTTTATCAGCATACATTACCATAGTCACATATATTACATCATAAAACATAAAACAAAGTTAAGTTGTCCGCTAATTGCTGCTAGATGATGCATGGAATATAAAACTCAGAGCTCAACTTCAGGGACCAAGATTAAAAGTGACAAAATCATATAGAAACAAAAAATATAACGACTTGAGTGACGATCCTTCTTACAAAGATAAAACTGTAAAGTGTAGATCACATTACACATACACCAGCTTTCACAATGTCACTTCCTGCAGCCAAACAATCAACATTAACACCATTGAAGTCAATTTATATCCAGAAAAAGAAATTAAACAAAAATGCAAGTAACAGCCGAATATAGTAACCAAACTTTACTAAATCTGAACAAAGATGTTACATCTACCTCAACACAGCCATGTACCCTATTCATTACTCAATACATTAAACAAAACTCCACATCACTCTTCAAACAACCCCAAAATTATTGACAATTGTTAATGCCATCATGTGACAAAAAACGAAAACAATAAAGTAGCCTTACCTCAACAACAAATGGTGAGTTCAATCAACCCAACATAAACAACCAACCTATTCAAGGAGAGTACATAGTCAACGCAAAAAACAGTACTGAAGAAAAAAATAAGAAAAAAAAAGAAAGAAAAACGATGGTGTAAGACAAAACCAAAAGCAATAAAGCAAACACACGGGTCTTACCTAGCCTACGACATGGAGATTGTGTGTTGTTACATACAATTTATACCTTTAGCACACTACAAAATATAAGTACGTGAATTTATTAACATAAGAAAGCCTCAAATACATATGATAAATTTAGTGGAACTCTGACCTTATGAAGTGTATTCAATATAAGGAAATCCAGCTGTTGACTGATGAGAGCTGATAACCTAACATCAAATATATAATACATTTTAATTAAATCAATTTGATAACATTGCATCAGATAAAAATAATAGAATTCTTGCAATAATATGAGCAAAGTGGTACTTGAAATACTATAATTTTTGCAATTATATGGTAAAAGTAGTAGTCGCATTTCATTGGGATCATAGAAATGCAAGTTTTAAAGATAAATAATAGGTTTATAGCATTTTAACACAGTTACAATTCATTTGGATCATAGAAATGCAAGTTTTAAAGACAAATAATAGATTTATTGCATTTTAACACATAATGGCAGTATGAATACTTCTCTATACGTTTTACTAAAATTACTAAACTACAATTGTCCGACCCATTTGTGTTAAAGAAATAACTCACTTCCCATTATAGTGAATTGCAGAAGTGTGTTAAGATAGGAAACCGTCGCCCAAACCGTTGTCCTATTTTCTGGTCTGCATGTCGTGGTCTTTTTTATGTTGATGTTGTTCTGGATTTTTTGTTGATGGTAACAATTACTCTGTTTCCTTGCCATTAGTTGAATATGGTGTCTCGCCACCCACTAAGCAATTGCAATAGTAGTTTCATTCCTATTAGTCATAGTACTTTCACCAAGGGTCCAGGACCAGAATATTCACGTTCCAATACCTGTAAAGGGGAAACATTAGTATGTGAGTCGTTACAACAAACTTGTTTCCTAGTTTACATCTAAGAAGGATATTATATTCTTGTCGATTGCATTAGTTGTTGCAATACATATTTTATGCTACAAATATTGAGCATTAGTTGTTCGAACACTTATTTGATGTTACAAAAAATGAGCTAACTGAAGTTAGTGTTGTTATGTTTTGCTGCTGAAGCCAGGAATTTTCAAAAGGTGCAATCCTAGACTACTGGGCTTCAAGATCTACAAAATATATGTGTTGATACAGCAATCGGCAGTGATCCTTCTTGCTATTCCTGTTTCTGTTTTCATTTCTTCAAAGCTGGTTGTATTTCATCTTCATCTATTTATGTGTTTGTTATTGTGGGAATATAAATGAATTATGTGGTTTGTACTATAAAGTTAATGGATTTATACCTGGTGAACTTTGAGTGTGTTTCCTCACTGATTCTGGTGAACATTGAGTGTGTTTTCTCACTGGTTTTGCTGGAGGTGTTTGTGGAGATGGAGGTGGTAGGGGCAGCAGTTGTTTTTGTGGTTCATTCTGATTTCTGATGTTGGAGACTTGATGGATGACTGTTGAGTTGTTTTCTCTAAGATGGAGGGTGTAGTTCTTTCCAACACCAATCGTGACAGGAGGGGATCGTGAATTGTTTTTGGTTGATCAAAACATTTTGTAATGACCATGTCCATGTAGGTTATTCCCAGGAATTCTTGCATAACATCATTGAAGAACACAACTGGTAGTGTCGATGTGTCGTCCATGATTATGGCGTGACGCAATACCTGTTTGAAGGTCAAGATTCGAGGGTTAATGATTTCTGTTTTTGTAGAGTTTTATTGTGATATGAATTGTAATTTTTTTTTTACATTAGTATTAGGTAGATGTATTTTACTGTACAAAATTATTTTATGACATTAATTAATATGTTCTAGATATGTATTTTCTTTTATTGATGAAATGTAATATATAATGTAATAGTTTGGATTGCAAGTGAATTCATTTCTTAGAACGGTAGGTATATGCTTACATGAAGTTTGACATTTGAAACTGGTGTCCATCCTTGCATATTAGGTTTCCTTTCTCTCTGACCCTCTGTATACAACTGCTTGCATCTTAAAAAATTATCAAAAGAACAAACTCAATCAATAAGTACTATTCAGATATGAATAAGTATAGTGAAAGACACAAAGTTGACCCATAAACAAAAATAACATTTATTATCCTATATAATAGGATACAACATGTTTAAGTATATATACTCCCTTCATGTGATAGTTGGAATTGCTACATAAGGTGTTGTTTTTTTTAACTCCATACATTAAGCTGCAACATTGAAATAAAAATTCATCACATACAACCAAATTGTCACAAATAAAATCCAGTGGTTTTTGAACAACCTAAATTGTAATGTAAAGTACATTTTTCAGTTTTTAAGGCTTTCAAGATGTGGGTCGTTATTGTAATTGTGTGTAGACCTCACTCATTCACATCTATTTTGGTGTAGCCTTCTTGTGGAGTTACAAATTTTTTAAAGATTGAGGTGGTGTTACTGTAAAGTAAATAGTGGCATATATGAATGTAGATACAATACTCTAACTGTATAATATTTGTACCATAAATAATAATGGACTTAAAGTGCTTGTAAACCTATTTACTAAGCGCACATTTTCAAAATAAAAATAAGCGCACTATTTGGTGAGCTTACATAGAAAAGTATTGGTATAATCTTTCCCTAACCCAACACAAAACTTTCACAGACTACAAATGTGAAAAGAAGAAATTGGTCAGCAGCTAATATAGAATTATGGTGCTGGGTTCTTGAATGGGGATCCCTAAGAAATTCTATAACTCACATATACTAAAACTAACTGAACATTTTTGTAAGCAAAGTTGACCCAATAAACATTATAAGATATCAAAATTTAGAAAATTAACCATCAACCATCACAGTTAACAGCAGAACCTACGTGCAAGAATTGAATGTCTGCGAGAACAAAAAAAAATCAGGCTCTAAATTCCTTTCTTTTAATTTATAGATTTATAGAATAGTAACTATTTTGTAAAGTGTTTTACTATAGACACTTCCAGTTCTTAAGGGTGACTTGATATGCATGTATATCTCAACTTGAGCTAGTTTTATAGAAACAAAACCTAAGGCAATGTGTGCATGTATGTGACCTTACGTTTGAACAAATAAAATGAATACTCACCTTTCAGGTTCCATATCAATGATTTCCATTATTTTCAATTGTTGCATGCTATGATGGTTGTGGAGGAAAACACGCTATTATGATGACCAGGCCTAAATATTCAACGACGGTTGATCTATTAAACACGTAATCTGCCCAATTTCAAATAATATATAGGAGTACAAATGAAGGCAAATGGACTACATATATGTGAAACTAAATTAAATCATGTCAATCACAAATAAGATTTTTAGAGCCTCGTAAACATGAATAAGAATTAGCTAAAATATTTTATTGCTAGGACAATCCCACCCGTCCTTACCTGTTACATACATCCTCAAATAAGCCAAGTTGTAGAACTCCAATTGGAACAACAGACACCAGTAAAATAGTCTGCACATAAGCAATCATGAAATGATTAATAAAAAAGGATTTGGCATGCAACTATATGAAATATAGACAATAATGAAAATACCTTGACATCTGCTGCAACTGAAGTAACCCTCATAAGCATGAATAGTATGCTGCAATGGAAGGATAAAATAGTATATTTACTACTCACCATGTTCACTACACCATATGATTTCATCAACTTTACTTTAAAATTTAATTATCTGATATAATTTGTTACTCACCTCAACATTTGGTGATGAAATTCCTGTATGACTTCAAATATAAAGAAACCATTCTAATTGTCCACAAAAATTCAAATACTTAAAAATAATAAAGTGAGGGAATCAAAAGAGCAGTGGTAAACCTTCTTTGGCTTCCAAAAGTTAAGTGATGGATTTGAATCCATACAGAATCAGCAATAGATATAGGGAAACCGTGAAGAACTGCAGTCCGGCCAATGTTGTTAACCCGTCGTCGGTGAGAAGACTTCACATACCCAGTAAAATTCAAGAATAGTTCAGCAAAAATTTCAAAATCAGAAGATAAAGTTTGAAAGAAACAAAATCGATTAAACTTTACCTTTGGAATGTGAATCAAGCAAGATTGATCAAACATAGGTGTCTTCTTCCCCAAAGCCCAAATGAAAATTCAATTCGGTGGTGGCAAGAGAATAGTGAAGAGAAGATGAAAAATATCAAACATCAAAAAACAAATGAGAGAAGTGACCGACATGTAAACTCAAATAGGGAAACCTAGACGGTATACAATTGTACACACGATGATCAATAAACAAAAAACCCTAAACGGTGACAAATTCATCATCAAAATTGAAGACATACAACAATCCTTTGTGAAGGAGAAACAAAGATGCAACAAAAAAGAGATACCCAGTGGTCCAGAGGCTTAACATCGAGAAGAAAGAAACTTACGATTTGAAGAACCTATGACAGATCCGTCCACCGAGAACAGAAATTCCACCGGAATTGTTGACCACCACGGCCGGATGTCGGCGGGAGCCGCTATTTTCCATCGACCATCACCGTCTCTGTCAGATAACAACAAACTCTTCGACATCTCCAACAGAGTGAGTCATGTTGCCACTTCAACGATCGTAGACGGAGCGGAGCAACAACAGACTCTTCAACATCTCTTTAGAGCTTGAAGAAGAAATCTAAGATCATGCAACAAAGATCGTTGAGTTTTCTAAGATCTGGAGGAAGATTATACAGAGAGAATGAGAAGGTAGTGGAAAGTAAAGAAGACGCGTGGAAGACAAAGTCATGAGTCACTCTTCACCGCCCTTTAACTCCAATAGAAAAAAAACGTGTTCAACTTAATAGTGCAAGTGTGTGACTGACACCTTAAGGAAATTGATATATAAGGAAATCCTTTAGATTGTATGTTTTTATAAGTTTTATCATTTAGCTTTTACTAAATATCTTTTATTGAATGTATGAACTTTTGTTTGCATGTGAGGACCAAATGAAGCCTAATTGAAAATGGATTTAGATATATCCCCTTTACTAACAAATAAAACATGTTACATACATATTTTTTAATATATTGGGGGCACCACTTTGTGAATCAAAGTGTTTGGGTCCGGTAATTTACCAAAATTTCAGTAATATATACGAACTTACATGTAAACTAATTTAAAAATATTTTTCTTTGTTATTTAACTAAATTACAATTTTTGTCCTTTTAACCTTAATAAACTATGACTTTCGTCATTTTATAAAAAAAAAAATTGGATTGTTTGTCATTTATTTGAAAAATTATTTTAAAATTTAACCCTAGACTAACCCTGTAAACTTATTATGTTAGTTACTAATGCACATGGGGGTATTTTTGTAATTTGGTTATATGACATCATTTATGACATAAGCATTTGTTTTCTTAAATATAAACTAACGTCAATTTAATTTAAAAATCTGATTACGTTAATATATATTATAATTTTCGTAAACTAATTTCTTTTAAACCATTTACCTGACTTATATTAATCTATTAAATAGCCAAAATATATTTTATCAATCTATTAAATAGCCAAAACGTATATTAAATACAAATCAACGTTACTCTAATTTTTCTAAACCATTTAGATTACCGTATATTGAATTACTAGGTTTGTTATTCGTGTATTTACACGGGTAAAAATTTAAAACTGTAAATATTTTTTTAAATAGAAAATACATGGATTTTATGTGTATGAAATGGATTGCTGATTAATTTAATCAATAATTTGTGACTTCAAGATTTTAATCCTCCAACCAACAATGCATATGTCACCTTTTAATATATAGAAAAGAAATACTAACATGATTTATTTGGCTACAATTCAATGTATTAGAACTTCAACATGCGACCAAACTTTCATATGACTGGAAAATTCAATATATTCACCACTACAGGTTTAATATAGCTTTCAAAGGTTGAAGTGTTTTTTTTGTTGTTGATAAATTAGGAAAACTTTATTTTAACAAAATAAAATTAGAAAAGATTTGGCTTTTGATTAATTTACTTGCACAATGTTAGGCAGTTTAAAGAGGTGGGATGGTGTAGCAAAAATGAAGTGGAACACACATTTTACCCATTTAATATACGTTTTGGCTATTTAATAGATTAATATAAGTCATGTATGGTTTAAAAGAAATTAGGTTACGAAAATTAATATATATATTGACGTAATCAGATTGTTAAATTAAATTAGAGTTAATTTATACCTGTGAAAACAAATGTTGATGTCATAAATGATGTTATATGGCAAAATTACAAGAATACCCCATGTGTATTAATAACTAACGGAATAAGTTAACAGTGTTAGTCTAATGATTAAAACATGAAATAATTTTTCAAATAAAAGACAAAGAATGAAAGTTTTTTCAAAAAAGATAAAAATCCTTAGTTTTTTTTAAAGTTTAAAGGACAAAAATCTTAATATGTAAAGAGCTTTCGGTGTAAAGAATACAACAAAAAGCGGAATATTCTTCAACCAGATCGATATGAATAAAGTTGATATTTTTTTAATAGTAAATGGACAAATAGTTATTTTATTATAGTATTCATTTCATAAAATTAGACATCACTATTTAAACATAATTTCAGAAAAGGTACACCATTTATGATTTAACTATCAAGATGTTTTTTTTGTTCTATAAAAAAAGTTTCAGAATGTTTTCTCCGGAACTGAAGATAACTTGGGTTTGTTTAAGGGCTTCGTGCGGTTGGGTTGGACCAACTGACGGTAGTTTTTTGCCATTGGGTCATCCCGTACAAAGTATATGGACAATTTTATGTTTGTTTGCCGTTAAAAAAATTGATTAAGACGTGGACCTAAATGACTTGAATTAGTTTGCATTTTTTGAAAATATGATGTCAACTTTTCAACCACTTTTTAAATTTGTTTTCCTCCAAAACTCTTATATTGAATATAGAGTTAATTACCGATTGCGTCCCTGTGGTTTGGGGTTTGTTGCCACTTGAGTCCAAAGTTTTAAAAAGTTGCCGTTTGCACTCTGTGGTTTGCATTTTGTTGCGGTTTGAGTCCTTATCACTAACGGGGTTAAGTTTTTCTGTTAAGTTAAGGGGTATATTAGTCAATTGGCACATAAGGGACTGGTTATGTAAAATAAAAATATGTAAGGACTATTTTTGTAATGCTGATAAAGATTAATAAATTAAAAACAAAAATATCATCTTCTTCAAAACCTCTCTCCCTTAATCCGTCACTCTCGTTTTCGGAATTGCTGCCGGAATATGCCGTCGACGGCTTCGATCGCCTGCCGGACCCTATCATCCTCACAATCCTCAACAACATATCCGACATCAAAACCCTAATCCGATGCTGAGCCGTGTCACGTCGATTCAACTCACTCGTACCTCAATCAGACTCGCTCCTCCTCCGAGTCGACCGAGTTATCTCCTCCGTTGACTCCGATGACGACGGCGTCGCGTCCTCCGTCCTTCGACCGGAGATCTGTGGCTGGAGAAACGAGCGGCGATTAAATGGAAGGCGGAGTACGGTAAAACGCTGAAGAGATGTGTGATCCTAGGGTTTCGTTGCGGCGGCGTAGGCGAATCAGATCTCGGCGGTGGCGGTGGTTTGAAGACGAGAGTCGTGTGGACGATAAGCGTGTTGATTGCGGCTTCCGCGAGGCATTATATGGTGAAGGAAATCGTGAAGGAGAACGTTCACTTGGCGAAATTGACGGTGAAAGATAGAGAGGATGAAGGATCTGTGATTATGAATGAATCTGGAATCAGAGAGTACCGAGAGGACAAAGGTGAAATTCACGAGGAATCGGAAGGGCAAAACGGTAATATCAACGGTGGTGGTGTATGGTGGAGGAGTAACCGGACGAGAGTGCCGGCGGTGTGGATGAGAATGAGGCATGAGGCGAAATTGGAACTGTCTAACGGCGTGACGATGGAAGGTGCGACTTTGGTGGTGGTGAGACCGACGAGAAATGCAGTCGGAGTGTCCGGTGCTACGGCGGAGGAAGCGGAAGAGGAGCAGAGGTGGGATGAAGGATTGGTGGCTGCCGGCAGAGGGTTCGACGGAGTGTACGGAGAGGCGGTGGCGAAACTGATCAATCTCCGGAGTCATATATATCAGATTTTTTTTTGTTTTTAATTTATTAATCTTTATCAGCATTACAAAAATAGTCCTTACATATTTTTATTTTACATAACCAGTCCCTTATGTGCCAATTGACTAATATACCCCTTAACTTAACAGAAAAACTTAACCCCGTTAGTGATAAGGACTCAAACCGCAACAAAATGCAAACCACAGAGTGCAAACGGCAACTTTTTAAAACTTTGGACTCAAGTGGCAACAAACCCCAAACCACATGGACGCAATCGGTAATTAACTCTTGAATATAACAATTAACTTATATTTTATAAGCCAAAATAAAAACTAAACTTATGTTCACACTTTGTGATTAATTAATATGTTATCCACTTATTTTTCTTTATTTTTACTAATACGTAAAGAAGAGGTTAAAATAAATACTTTTTGTAATATGAAATCTTAATCGGAAAAGAAATTGAAAACCGGTTCCCTTTCTTTACCTAAGCATGGTGATAAAAGGGAAGTCTCGTGACTGACATGAGTTCGATCTCTAAACCCAGTAGTTTTACCATCTGGCCGTTCGCGAATGTAAGTTTATCTTGAAATATCTTTAACTAACGGTCTGAGCTACCCGCACGATATGTGTTCGCAGCGTGTCGTTGATAATGTTGTCAGTGGCGCAGCTTAGTGGTGTTGGGGGGGGGGGGGGGGGGGGAGACCGCCCCGCGGTTTTTCGGTAGTACTAGTTTTCATTATTTTTTTCCAAAAAAACTGTATATATATATATATTAAGAATCGCCCCCTCGAATTATTGTCCGACGACTTATCATCCCTGTAAAATTTAAGATCTAAGTTTCGCCATTAAATATCGTTATACCAGATGTTCATCCTTAGATGACCAGGTTAAAGTTCAACACTGTATAGAGAAAACTTAGGTAAGATAAACTAACTTTTATTTATTACATAAACTCAAACCATCAAATTAAACCGGGACCAAACTGTTAGGCGGTAGGAATGGATTTTTCTTTCGCATTTTTCCAATTGTCATATCAATGTAACGTTAGATTTTCTCGGTTTTTTTCTTCAGTTTTTTTTTTCTCTCCAAATGTTGGGGGTGGTTTCCCTGAACTCGTCTAATTACTTTTATTTTATTATTTAATTAAGCTAAAGTTAAATAAAAACTTAGGTTCAATCTGTTTCATTAGGTGTTGTGGATGAATAAGTGTCTGGATGGTAAAGACTTGTGTAGAAGGCTGGATGAATAAGACATTTTTTAAGGTAAATCTCTTAGCGATTCAGACATTTTTATCATTCAGAGGTTCAAAACAAAAAAGTCTGAATCTGTGCGATGATTCAGACAATTTATCATTCAGATCTCATTAAGAGGTATACCAAACAACCCCTTACATTCAAATATAGTTTAATTTTAAGATGAAAGCATAACAAAAAAAATTGTTGAATTGTGATTCTTGATTATAAAAGTACTATGTAGGATAACTAAATTTCACGACCCTTTTTTTACGGAAATAACGTGGATACAAAAAATAGTTGAATTACTATAAGGTTACGTAAAGAAGACATATATTAAAATACGTGTAACTAACAAAACACTTCAAAAACTCGAAGCGTTATTAATACCACTCTAACATCTATACGATCCTTATAGATCAGTATATATACTATTTCTTTTTGTGGATCTAATTCTGCAGTGTGGCATAAAGTGCTTGTGACTCACATATATACAGCTTCTATAGCTAGCTATATGACCCGGATAGATACGCAAATATTAACTCCTTGTTGAGTTGTTGATTGTTGATGTTTTTAGGTTTTGACTAAAATAAAAATATTCGACCCGTTTAAGGTATTAAACGGGTAAAATTTATATATATCAAAGTAACCCTATAAAAGACTACATTTAACGTATATATGTTGAAATAACCCTACAAATATCGAACTTTAGATCTTATTCCGATTAATTAGACATTATAAAAATATTACAAGCCTTATATATATATATAGGGGAGTGATATAATGAAAACCTCTCCGAGTTTGGAAAACCGTGAAAACCAAGCTAAAAAATTCGTTTTTTGTTCCGATTTTTTTATGGTGATATTCTAAGTTAAAAAAAACCCCTTCATGCAAAAAAGTAAAAAAAAAAACGCCTAGTAAATATTTTTTTTAAAAATATTTTATAATTACTGTTACATAGGGGATGGATATAAAGAAAACCACTTTGAGTTGGAAAAACCGTGAAAACTACCACAAAACGTTTTTTTTTCTTCAAAATTTTTATAGTGATTATATGCGTTAATACAAGCCTATGGTGGAAAAAAATCAAAAAAACGCCTAGTAGTTTTTTTTTAAAAAAATTCCTAAATCTGACGTTACGTCGTGTTACATATGTAACATTTGCCTGTTACATATGTAAAATGCCTTGTTACATATGTAACAAAATCTAGAAATAATTTTTAAAAAAAATCTCTAAGCACTTTTTTATTTTTGTTTTCACCAATACCATAAAAAATGAATGTAGAATCTATAAAAAAATACATCTAAAAAAATAACAAATTTTGAACGTCTTTTTTGGCCGGTTAACTTCTTTTTGCAAAAAAATCGGTTCTTAAATATTTTTTAAAAAAAATTTACTCGGCGTTTTTTATATATTTTTTCATAAAGGGTGTTTTTTTAAGTTAGAGAGTCAACATAAAAAAAATCGGAACAAAAAACGAAATTTTTAGCGTAATTTTCACGGTTTTTCAACTCGGAGAGGTTTTCATTTTATCCTTCTCCTATATATATATATATATATATATATATATACACACACACGACTTACATACATACTTAGGGTGGGGGGTATACCTTCGGTATACCCCATCGGCAAGTACAAGGTTTTTCGACATACCCGCGACAACCACTCCCCCTCTTCGGCATAATGCGGGATCGGCAACTTTTGGGATGTTTATGACATATTTATACCAAGAAATTGTGTGTGTTGGTGTGGTCTCCACTTCAACAAACAATCAAATTTTACCTACAAACCATGAAATAATCATACCATCCATTTCTATAACTATCTCTACAAACTTCTTATCTCTTCTCCCATTGATTGAAAACTATGATTTAATTTTTTTTAAACAACCATACCGCCACCCTTAAAGGGGTCATATAAATTGTACAACTTTTCTCTAAGAAACAATCCTTTGTCTAAAAAACAAATCTATACTACTCGTATACTCTATATATGAGTTGTATAGTAATTTAGTTAAAGATACACAAATAAAATAAGGGTACAAATAAGAGAATCTTAAAAGAAAAAGTTAGTTGGATATTCAAAAAGGTAATTGAATATTTGAAAAGGAAAAAGAAAACAGAATAGACTTCACTTTGATGATGGTTTTGAAGAAAAAAGAAAAGGATGAAAATATGTGTTACTATTTGATTGGTTAATTTATTATATAAAAGTAGTGGGAGACATCTTGCTAGAGTTTGTCTTGTTCTTTATCTGCTTTTTGGCTGTTTGAAAACACAAATTTAAGGTTTGAATCGGGATAACAATCAATGTGGTGGAGCCACTAAATTTTGGATTTTTCATGATCAAATTTACGGTTTTACCCAAAACCCATCAAACGTAAATAGTAAGGCTAAACGTAATGAACGTGAAATGGTATATATAAAACCATTTTTCATGTCCAAACATCACTTACACATCTACAATATAACACCCCCTCCCTTCGGCGTTAAAGAGATGACGTCCTCCACTCCTCCCCATTTTCTCTCCTATCTCCTAGGCCACTTTTATTTCTTATTTTTTTTATTAGTTATATTTTTTTGAACTATATACTATTTTAAATAAAATAGAATTATTGAGTAATAATTAAAGTAGGATGTTATGCTGTTTTATAACTACATATATTTTAGTCATTAAGCTCATTTGCTGACTGGATCGTCTACGTGTCGTAATTTGCCCAACGCAGAGGATCCATGACTACAGATAGGCTAAACACCCTATTCGAAACTAACACAACTTAACTTATTTTAGAACCTTCATTTTAATTTCAAGTGATGAATTATAAATGAAAATAATAATTTAAAAATGTATAATAGTCTTTTAAACATAAAACTAAAATAATTTTTTTTTATGAAAAATAGAAATATAAGCAATAAGCTTAATGATAATTGAATTATCATGATTTATATATATAAAATAAAAAATAAAAAAAGTCAAATATAAAAGTTGTCTTCCAAATACAGAAATGAATACCGTTTCATAAATTTTCATTGCCATAACATACAATGTTTCCAACTAATGATTTATAAATTGTAAATATTTTTTTTGTTATAATCTCTTCTTTTAATATATATCATAGATTCTCATTTAACATTAACTAGATTTCCGATGTCTAAAATATTCAAAATTTTGTGACCATAATAAAAAACAAACAACACAAGGTTCAAAAAAACGATAAAAACAGCGTTTCGCGTAACAATAACTTCCCCAAATTCACGCGGCGTGACCAAATTGACGTCTGGGGTTGAAATTGACGAATAAATCTCATTTTCCCTCCTAAGTTTCCCATGCGATCTGATCGATCCATGTTTTCCGATCACCTTCCTGTTTCACATTCTCCTGCAAATTGCATAAATTCACGCTCCTGCTTTTAATAATCCAGAATTTCACGATTATTAGTCTCCTATTGTTGAAACTGCAATCGGTTGAGTGAACGACTGGTTTTCCCTTCGATTTTTCCCTTTTCATACCGGTATTTTTCCTTTTTCCGTTTCATTTCGTCTCATTATTCCTCTGGTTTGTTGTATCTATGTGAAATTGAATCATCTATGCGTTTGTGGTTTGTTAAAAATTCTATGTTGTTGTTGTTTCGCCGTGCAGTTTTGAGACTCATGGCGAAGGATCTGAAGGTTCGATCTGACAGGTAATGCAGGTTTTTTTATTAAATTTGGATTTCTAGGGTTCGTATGTGCGTTTTTAATTGTTAATTGTTAATTACTGTTTATGTTGTTAATGTGAGTTTGATTCGACGAATTTCAAGTTTGTTGAATCGATTTTGTGTTAGGTTTTGTTTCCGGTTAAGATCTGTTTATTTTACACATTTGATTTGCTGTAAATTCTCAATTTATGCTGATTTTTGAAATCCTTAGCCATAGGTTTTTGAAACGTTGACCTGTGAATACAAATAGTTTGATAACGATATGATGCCATCTGTTCTTCGTTTATCTGTTGAAACCAGAATCTCACAAGTTTTTTTTTTTTTTTTTTAAACTAATTTATCAAAACCAAATTATTCTTGCAGTCAAGGACCTGTAACAGGTGATTCTGAAGATGACACCTTAAAGGACTTTTGGATACCTGATTACATACTGTTACTTGGATCAGAAGTAAAAAAACCGTCGCATGTTCCTGCTTCTCCTGTGATAGTTTTTATCAATTCAAAAAGTGGTGGCCAGCTAGGTGGAGAGCTTTTAGTCAGTTACCAAACACTCCTAAACAAAAATCAGGTTACCTATTTTCGCTACATAGGATGAACTGTCGAAAATGATACACTTATATTTGACATTTGTCTGGTTTCTGAAACGATTTGATCTTTTGGTGGTATTATAGGTGTTTGATTTGAATCAAAATGCTCCGGATAAAGTGCTACAACAACTTTATTTCAATATAGAGAAACTTAAACGTGATAGTGATGGGGATTCGTTTGCCACTGAAATCCAAAGGAGGTTAAGAATCATAGTAAGTTTATTGATTGTTGTTAGCTTATATAATATTTATTCATTTATTGTTGGTATGATGGTATCATTTATGGAATACATGTGTATTTAGGTTGCAGGCGGTGATGGAACGGCTGGTTGGATTCTTGGAGTGATCTCTGATCTCAAATTATCTCAGTCACCTCCGGTGGCCACAGTGCCACTAGGAACTGGAAACAATCTCCCATTTGCATTTGGATGGGTATGGTGGTCCTAACTTTGTATTATTTGACATTCTAGAGTTGACTTGGTATAATAGTTTGGTATGAAAGCGAAGCATAATGAATATTATTATATACATATATTGATTTATAGGGGAAGAAAAACCCTGGCACCGATCTTGAATCTGTGAAGATGTTTCTGAAATTAGTGAAAGATGCTAAAGAGATGAAGGTTGATAGGTAAGCTTCTATGATATTAACTTTTTCATGTTGCATAAGAAAGAAAAGAAAAATAAAACCTAAAATCTTGATGATATGTACCTGTCAAGAGCTGTCTAAAAGAAAAATCCAACTGTCAAGTACGTGACATAATAAATTATGTTTATCTTGTTTAATTTGGAACTAAATAGATCTATCTGGAAGCAGAAACAATTAATAAAATTAATGTTTCCAAATAAAGTTTTCATGTTTAAAAAAAATATTTTTTCTTGCCTTAGATATTTTAAACAAATATTTGCTAGCACCATTAGAAGTCAATTATTGGCTGCAACTATGCTCATCTTATTATTCTACTGACAATTACACATTACTACCTTGTGGTTTTTATAATTTTTTACTTTTAGAATACGAATTGACAAAAAATCCTACGAGTTTAGGTTATTGGAAACTTATATCTTTATAACTTAGGTATAATTGCACTCAACTCATTGCATCTCTGATATTCTTGTATATAAAAAATGGCGTACCTGGTGATTGATTTAGCACCGGCTTTGCATAGGGCCCGGGGAGGGGCCGGATCGCTTCGTGATATGATGTGTACAGCTTTACCCTACACATTTGTGCAAGAGGCTGTTTCCCACAACTTGAAACCATGACCTCAGGGTCACAAAGCAACAACCTTACCAGTTGCTTTAAGGCCCGCCCTCTCTGATATTTTTGTACATGTGCTAGTTAAATTCAAATCACCTCCGCCTGGTTTTGTATTGGCTGTAAAAGAGTAAATTTGAAAGATAGGCAGAGACTTTTAAGATGTTTGACAGCATAAGTTGATATAAAGTGAAATTGACAATAAGGGATGCTCTAAATTATGCAAAATATAGACACATTGGAATTACGTACAGACTTCATACTCTATATCAGAAGTAAACGTTTATAAATTTACATTTGTTGGGCTCGCAGCTGGCATGTTCTCATGCGTATGAAAATACCAAAAGAAGAAGGTGCCTGTGACCCCATACCACCTTTGGACCTACCACACTCTTTGCATGCAGTCCACCGTGTCTCCCAATCAGATGCATTAGATAAGGTACCAACCCTTTTTTTAATGTTTTTCTTTTCTTAAATTTGTACTGAAAAATCATTTCTTTTTAGCATTGCTTAATGCAATCTCTGTGTTATTGTTTGTGTTATATTGAAGCATTCTTGAATCATATGAATGAGGAGTAGCATTTGATATTTTGTTTTGCAGGAAGGGTACACCACGTTTCGTGGAGGATTTTGGAACTACTTTAGCATGGGTAACGATTCTACGTCATCACTATATCTTTTGGCTCTATAGATTCTTGGAACTACTTGAGGGTCCTAATTATTTTCTGCTGTTTACTTTTTTAGGAATGGACGCTCAAGTGTCATATGGGTTCCATACAGAAAGAAAATTACACCCAGAAAAATTCAAAAATCAGACGTCTAACCAGGTATTGCTAAATTTATTACTCCTTTCGTCCCATGATTATATTATATGAGTATACCTTACTATTTATTATGCCCCAAATAATTGTTATGTTTCTTAATGATTAGAGCGCCTATGCAAAGCTCACATGTTCACAAGGATGGTTTTGGGCTTCACTTTCTCAGCCATCTTCATGGTAATGATTCAAACTGAACAAATTTCTTAGATCGGTGACAATGTGTTTATTTTTTGTTGTAGTAATTGATAAAACATCTTTTAAGTTTATGTTATTTTGAAGGTTGATTATCTTTAAATCACATTATGTGCTCTTATGACAGGAATATAGCACAACTGGCAAATGTTTCGATCATGAAAAAGCCAGGTCACTGGGAAGTCCTTTCTATACCTCCCACGTAAGTTGATGATTCTTACTTACAAAGGTTTATTGTTGCTTTAAATGATCAACACTTAAAAAACATTTATTGTTGCTTTTAATTTATATTTTTAATATGAAATTAAAACTAGTCAATTAATTGACGGCTAATATTTATTTGGAAATCATTATATTCCGCCTGCAACCATTGTAGTCTTCTTGTTGCAGTATGTCTAAATCCACTAATGCACCTCAAGGTGACATGATGAGCCAATCAGACCGGTTGGGTAACATTTGAACGAGGGTTGGATAAAAAGGTGTCATTACTCGTATGGGTCGAACAAACTAGGTTGGGGTGTATTGACCCCAAAACTTGCTGTTTAATAATGTTGAATTTATCATGAAGAATCATTCATGTGTCTAATATCATTACAAAATTTAATTTCTTTTAACAATAATCTAGTCTTGTAATCAAAATGATGTTGGAAAATTATGCTTTGGAAGACTTTAGACCCTTTTTACACGTGTCCTTGTAAGCGTCTTTTAAGTAAGACATTAGAGATACAATATTACCCTATTCAACCCACTCGTAACTATGTCTAAAAATATTGGTTTTGTCATAAAGAATTAGTGTGTGATACAGTCACACAAATCATATTATTTCAACAATATATAATTTTGTAAACAAAATGATGTAGAAGGTTTAATGCATTAAAAGTAAACTATAAGCGACTTCGACACATTCCCTTGTAATCTTTCTTAATCTATTTGACCCATTAGAGATTAAACATGATCAGAATCTACCCATTATTGAGTCTAATGCTTGTTTAGACTCATTGATTGATTTATTTGTCTGTTGTTTATGTAGCATACGGTCAATTATTTGCCTCAACTTGCCTAGTTTTTCTGGTGGACTTAATCCATGGGGCATGCCAAGCAAAAGAAGATTCCGCTCGGTTAGCCTTTGCCTTCTTTGCTACTATAATCATAATAAAGTTCATAAATCTTTCACTTTTTCAGATCTAACAGCTGCTAATTACATTTTCTTGATCACGCTTGATCATATATTTATAACTAACAGAAAGAGTGGAGTCATCCATATGTTGATGATGGATTTCTTGAGGTTGTTGGATTCCGAAACGCTTGGCATGGTGCTGTTTTGTACGCGCCAACTGGGCACGGTACCCGTCTTGCACAGGTAGCAATTTGATTGTAATTTTAAGGGCGGATTTCGACCCGTTTACTTAAGGGTTGATTTGGATAGTATTTTTTATCTCTAACATCTCAAACGGGTAAAAACAGTTAACTTAAAACAGAGAAAAAAACATCAAACGGCCTGAGAGTTATTTTTAATGCTTAAACTCTCTTAAATCATTTAACTTGTTTGACCCGTTAGAGATGAAACTTATTATTAGTACGATTAATTCATAAACTCTCCTACATTACATTATTAAAATAAAAAAACTTCAGTAATCATATCAATACACTAATTATTTTAAAAACAAAAGTACTTCTGGTCAATCTGAACGGACTTAGCTCGGTCAATACCAAAAGTATCTTATTTGAACTGTCACTCAACTTTCACTGCGTGCTAATAGGCCAATAGGGGACCAATAAGCAGGTTGAAACGGTTGAAACTTTGACACAGTCCACTTTTCATGCATACAAATATACAACATTTAAAAAAAAAATTTGAAAGTCAAATCCACACTCCTAAATTATTCCACCATAAATTAATTTTTGCCAGGTTTTGAATCCTGAGTAAATAAGATTTTGTCTCTTATCACTGGCTATAACCCAATTGGCTAGAACAATCTAAATGGTTTAAATTATTTAACAACTTCTTAGAAAGAAGTGCAAAACTAAGTTTTTTGTGGGCCAACACAAGCTGGCCCGGCCCGGCACATTTTGACCCATTACTCATTTTTACAGGCAAGAGGAATCCGTTTCGAATTCCGTAAACGTGCAACTGACCATACCTTCATGAGGATGGACGGGGAGCCATGGAAACAACCTCTGCCTAAAGACAACGACACTGTCACCTTAGAGATTTCATGTTCTGGTCAAGTGAGCATGTTAGCAACCGGAAACTACCCATCCAAAGGTGTAAATGACCCTTCTACCCCTGGCACTCCCAAGGATAATGAGTGTGATAGTGATGAAGAAGAGGTTGTTGCAGACATATCTGAAGAAAGGAAGAAGTTTGGTGCAGCTTCTAGTTTCAAATTACCCGAAAACTTTGACCTATCTCAAGTAAGTTAGTTACCGTTTCAGTATGAAATCTGTTCATTATTTGGGTCCAAATGCCGATATATATTTTACTGTAGTTATTGCTTGATTTGTTCATACAAAATTTGATTTGGAAGTCTAATTGGAACTGACTAGAACTGTAAATCATTAGTGAAGCTTGTAGATTTGCAATTATGAAAGACTCAAAGCTATAATGCAGTTTGGATGTCGTATTCTTGTATATTTGGGTGTTTTATGATCCGATTAGACTTATTTTATGAAAACACTGGCTCAAATCGCTAACTACCGTTTTGGGAAATGACATGACATTTTTAGCGCTTTTGACGATTTGAACTGATTTTTTATTTGATTTTCAAAAGTCTGCTTGTATTAGTTAGTTAACGGTTAAATATTACACTCCAACTTCACTCTATGTTTCAATTGAGACTAGAACCCAACACTTCTAGGATGAGGGTGCACACATATATCACTAGGCTAAGCTAGTGATTGTATAATAATAATAATAATTACACAAGTAAATATATTAAATATGGATATAATAACAACAAAGTTAAACAGTT
>JBCNJP010000002.1:10020459-10068868 GCA_039602395.1 Deinandra increscens subsp. villosa | reverse complement strand
CCTACACATTTGTGCAAGAGGCTGTTTCCCACAACTTGAAACCATGACCTCAGGGTCACAAAGCAACAACCTTACCAGTTGCTTTAAGGCCCGCCCTCTCTGATATTTTTGTACATGTGCTAGTTAAATCAAATCACCTCCGCCTGGTTTTGTATTGGCTGTAAAAGAGTAAATTTGAAAGATAGGCAGAGACTTTTAAGATGTTTGACAGCATAAGTTGATATAAAGTGAAATTGACAATAAGGGATGCTCTAAATTATGCAAAATATAGACACATTGGAATTACGTACAGACTTCATACTCTATATCAGAAGTAAACGTTTATAAATTTACATTTGTTGGGCTCGCAGCTGGCATGTTCTCATGCGTATGAAAATACCAAAAGAAGAAGGTGCCTGTGACCCCATACCACCTTTGGACCTACCACACTCTTTGCATGCAGTCCACCGTGTCTCCCAATCAGATGCATTAGATAAGGTACCAACCCTTTTTTTAATGTTTTTCTTTTCTTAAATTTGTACTGAAAAATCATTTCTTTTTGGCATTGCTTAATGCAATCTCTGTGTTATTGTTTGTGTTATATTGAAGCATTCTTGAATCATATGAATGAGGAGTAGCATTTGATATTTTTTTGCAGGAAGGGTACACCACGTTTCGTGGAGGATTTTGGAACTACTTTAGCATGGGTAACGATTCTACGTCATCACTATATCTTTTGTCTCTATAGATTCTTGGAACTACTTGAGGGTCCTAATTATATTCTGCTGTTTACTTTTTTAGGAATGGATGCTCAAGTGTCATATGGGTTCCATACAGAAAGAAAATTACACCCAGAAAAATTCAAAAATCAGACCTCTAACCAGGTATTGCTAAATTTATTACTCCTTTCGTCCCATGATTATATTATATGAGTATACTACCTTACTATTTATTATGTCCCAAATAATTGTTATGTTTTTAATGATTAGAGCGCCTATGCAAAGCTCACATGTTCACAAGGATGGTTTTGGGCTTCACTTTCTCAGCCATCTTCATGGTAATGATTCAAATTGAACAAATTTCTTAGATCGGTGACAATGTGTTTATTTTTTGTTGTAGTAATTGATAAAACATCTTTTAAGTTTTTGTTATTTTTAGATTGATTATCTTTAAATCACATTATGTGCTCTTATGACAGGAATATAGCACAACTGGCAAATGTTTCGATCATGAAAAAGCCAGGTCACTGGGAAGTCCTTTCTATACCTCCCACGTAAGTTGATGATTCTTACTTACAAAGGTTTATTGTTGCTTTAAATGATCAACACTTAAAAAACATTCATTGTTGCTTTTAGTTTATATTTTTAATATGAAATTAAAACTAGTCAATTAATTGACGGCTAATATTTATTTGGAAATCATTATATTCCGCCTGCAACCATTGTAGTCTTCTTGTTGCAGTATGTCTAAATCCACTAATGCACCTCAAGGTGACATGATGAGCCAATCAGACCGGTTGGGTAACATTTGAACAAGGGTTGGATAAAAAGGTGTCATTATTCGTATGGGTCGAACAAACTAGGTTGGGGTGTATTGACCCCAAAACTTGCTATTTAATAATGTTGAATTTATCATGAAGAATCATTCATGAGTCTAATATCATTACAAAATTTAATTTCTTTCAACAATAATCTAGTCTTGTAATCAAAATGATGTTGGAAAATTATGCTTTGGAAGACTTTAGACCCTTTTTACACGTGTCCTTGTAAGCGTCTTTTAAGTAAGACATTAGAGATACAATACTACCCTATTCAACCCACTCGTAACTATGTCTAAAAATATTGGTTTTGTCATAAAGAATTAGTGTATGATACAGTCACACAAATCATATTATTTCAACAATATATAATTTTGTAAACAAAATGATGTAGAAGGTTTAATGCATTAAAAGTAAACTATAAGCGACTTCGACACATTCCCTTGTAATCTTTTTTAATCTATTTGACCCATTAGAGATTAAACATGATCAGAATCTACCCATTATTGATTAGCCCATTATTGATTAAATGGGTTGAAATTACACCTCTAAATGCACCCAACGGACATCTAATGCTTGTTTAGACTCATTGATTGATTTATTTGTCTGTTGTTTATGTAGCATACGGTCAATTATTTGCCTCAACTTGCCTAGTTTTTCTGGTGGACTTAATCCATGGGGCATGCCAAGCAAAAGAAGATTCCGTTCGGTTAGCCTTTGCCTTCTTTGCTACTATAATCATAATAAAGTTCATAAATCTTTCACTTTTTCAGATCTAACAGCTGCTAATTACATTTTCTTGATCACGCTTGATCATATATATTTATAACTAACAGAAAGAGTGGAGTCATCCATATGTTGATGATGGATTTCTTGAGGTTGTTGGATTCCGAAACGCTTGGCATGGTGCTGTTTTGTACGCGCCAACTGGGCACGGTACCCGTCTTGCACAGGTAGCAATTTGATTGTAATTTTAAGGGCGGATTTCGACCCGTTTACTTAAGGGTTGATTTGGATAGTATTTTTTATCTCTAACATCTCAAACGGGTAAAAACAGTTAACTTAAAAGAGAGAAAAAAACATCGAACGGCCTGAGAGTTATTTTTAATGCTTAAACTCTCTTAAATCATTTTACTTGTTTGACTCGTTAGAGATGAAACTTATTATTAGTACAATTAATACATAAACTCTCCTACATTACATTATTAAAATAATAAAACTTCTGTAATCATATCAATACACTAATTATTTTAAAAACAAAAGCGCTTCTGGTCAATCTGAACGGACTTAGCTCGGTCAATACCAAAAGTATCTGATTTGAACTGTCACTCAACTTTCACTGCGTGCTAATAGGGGACCAATAAGCAGGTTGAAACGGTTGAAACTTTGATACAGTCCACTTTTATTTCACCATAAATTAAAAAAAAAAAAAAATTAAAAGTCAAATCCACACTCCTAAATTATTTCACCATAAATTACTTTTTTGCCAGGTTTTGAACCCTGAGTAAAAAAGATTTTGTCTCTTACCATCGGCTATAGCCCAATCTGCTAGAACAATCTAAGTGGTTTAAATTAATTAACAACTTCTTAGAAAGAAGTGCAAAACTAAGTTTTTGTGGGACAACGCAAGTTGGCCTGGCCCGGCACATCTTGACCCATTACTCATTTTTACAGGCGAGAGGAATCCGTTTTGAATTCCGTAAACGTGCAACTGACCATACCTTCATGAGGATGGACGGGGAGCCATGGAAACAACCTCTGCCTAAAGACAACGACACTGTCACCTTAGAGATTTCATGTTCCGGTCAAGTGAGCATGCTAGCAACCGGAAACTACCCATCCAAAGGTGTAAATGACCCTTCTACCCCTGGCACTCCCAAGGATAATGAGTGTGATAGTGATGAAGAAGAGGTTGTTGAAGACATATCTGAAGAAAGGAAGAAGTTTGGTGCAGCTTCTAGTTTCAAATTACCTGAAAACTTTGACCTATCTCAAGTAAGTTAGTTACCGTTTCAGTATGAAATCTGTTCATTATTTGGGTCCAAATGCCGATATATATTTTACTGTAGTTATTGCTTGATTTGTTCATACAAGATTGATTTGGAAGTCTAATTGGAACTGACTAGAACTGTAAATCATTAGTGAAGCTTGTAGATTTGCAATTATGAAAGACTCAAAGCTATAATGCAGTTTGGATGTCGTATTCTTGTATATTTGGGTGTTTTATGATCCGATTAGACTTATTTTATGAAAACTCTGGCTCAAATCGCTAACTACCGTTTTGGGAAATGTCAGGACATTTTAGCGCTTTTGACGATTTGAACTGATTTTTTATTTGATTTTCAAAAGTCCGCTTGTATTAGTTAGTTAACGGTTAAATATTACACTCCAACTTCACTCCATGTTTCAATTGAGACTAGAACCACCACTTCTAGGATGAGGGCGCACACATATGTCACTAGACTAAGCTAGTGGTTGTATAATAATAATAATTACACAAATAAATATATTAAATACGGATATAATAATAATAACAAAGTTAAACAGTTGGTTATATTTGGGTGTTTTATGATCTGATTAGACTTATTTTATGAAAACTCTGGCTCAAATCGCTAACTACAGTTTTGGGAAATGACAGACATTTTAGCGCTTTTGACGATTTGAACTGATTTTTTATTTGATTTTCAAAAGTCCGCTTGTATTAGTTAGTTAACGGTTAAATATTACGCTCCAACTTCACTCAATGTTTCAATTGAGACTAGACCCACCACTTCTAGGATGAGGGCGCACACATATGTCACTAGACTAAGCTAGTGGTTATATAATAATAATAATTACACAAATAAATATATTAAATACGGATATAATAATAATAACAAAGTTAAACAGTTGGTTATATTTGGGTGTTTTATGATCTGATTAGACTTATTTTATGAAAACTCTAGCTCAAATCGCTAACTACCGTTTTGGGAAATGACAGACATTTTAGCGCTTTTGACGATTTGAACTGATTTTTTATTTGATTTTCAAAAGTCCGCTTGTATTAGTTAGTTAACGATTAAATATTACGCTCCAACTTCACTCAATGTTTCAATTGAGACTAGACCCACCACTTCTAGGATGAGGGCGCACACATATGTCACTAGACTAAGCTAGTGGTTGTATAATAATAATAATTACACAAATAAATATATTAAATACGGATATAATAAAAATTGGAGGATTTACATATATCCCCTTGGTAAACATCTTTATTACATATTTACCCACTCCTAAAATTTAATTACATATATCCCCATTTAGGTTGAAATTACTCAATTACCCTTTATTTTTTTGAAACCAAACGTCGCATCTCAACTATCATTCGTCGGCATCCCAGGATTTATTAGAATCGAATTCGCTCATCAGGTGTTCGTCAGAGAGACAAGTAGCAATCGAATAATCGAATCCAGGTATGATACTGATTGTTCATTCGATCTTTTAATCCAGGTTTAATATTTTCAATATTTTGATTGTTCGTTCGATTTTGTTGTTCGATCGAGCCTGGTGAATAGTTTGACCACAATCGATTTTGTTGCTTGCCAACCATCCATCCATTAAAAAACATATGCATCCATAATAAGTTTTATAGGCTTTTAACACGTGTATCAATTTTGGTGCCATCCGTCCATGATCCATTACAAAACATGTGCATCCATAATGGGTTTGATAGACTTTTAAGAACATAAGTTTGATTTTGATTTAATGTGTGGTAGCATGTGCACATCCATCTATTTGTGTTGATTTTATTTGTGGTAATTTTATTTGGTCAACATTCCATTGTTTCATAGCAGTACGTTTTTTCTCCATCTGCACTTCTGCCAGGAAGTGGTAAAAATTTCTAGTTGATATCTTAAAAATTATGCATTACTTCATCTGCAGGAAGATGCTTCTGTGGGAAAGAATCTGGAGGTAAAAGAAAAGGAATTACAAGTGATAGAAGTGAAGCTCAATCTGAGAGAGAGAGAAGGTAAGTAATTGAGAGAAGTAATTTGAATGTTGTAAAAGTTATTGTCATGTGATCAGTATCATAAGGAGGAGTTGGAGTCTGTTGCTGCATATGATTGAATTTACTCACAGTAGCTTGCACTTTTTTTGCTTTATTCAATATGGTATTGACATTATGCCCTGTTTGGATATTATGCAAGATTAGACAGAAAAGGGGATGGGAATTGGATGTGTTCATTTATGAAGCATGGAGCTTAAGTTTGGTTTAGGATGGATTTGGTTTTGGGATGATATTGACTTGAGTTGGATGCTGACTTAGAATTGGAATTGTAATTGTAATCCGTTAATTTGGAGTACCCAAAGCTGCCTTGGAAATTGCTTATTAAGTTGCCAATAAAGGTTCAAAGAGACCCTGAGTTTATCCGTTGGATGGTGTAGATTTTATCTAAGTGAAATATGTAATCAGTGAAATTAGAATATATAATAAATATAAGGTGAAAAGGGGACATTTTTTTTATTTTTTTAGATAAATATGTAATTGATCATATTAGAAGGGAAAATATGTAAATACTCATTAAGGGTATTATAGTCATTTAATAATTTTTTTTAAATGAATTGGGTAAATATGTAATATATATGGTTTAAGAAGGAGATATATGTAATTAAGGTTTAGGCGTGGGTATATATGTAATAAAATGACTTAGGAAGGGTATATATGTAAAAGCCCCTAATAACAAAGTTAAACAGTTGGTTATATTTCGGTGTTTTATGATCTGATTAGACTTATTTTATGAAAACTCTGGCTCAAATCGCTAACTACCGTTTTGGAAAATGACAGACATTTTAGCGCTTTTGACGATTTGAACTGATTTTTTATTTGATTTTCAAAAGTCCGCTTGTATTAGTTAGTTAACGGTTAAATATTACGCTCCAACTTCACTCAATGTTTCAATTGAGACTAGACCCACCACTTCTAGGATGAGGGCGCACACATATGTCACTAGACTAAGCTAGTGGTTGTATAATAATAATAATTACACAAATAAATATATTAAATACGGATATAATAATAATAACAAAGTTAAACAGTTGGTTATATTTGGGTGTTTTATGATCTGATTAGACTTATTTTATGAAAACTCTGGCTCAAATCGCTAACTACCGTTTTGGGAAATGACAGACATTTTAGCGCTTTTGACGATTTGAACTGATTTTTTATTTGATTTTCAAAAGTCCGCTTGTATTAGTTAGTTAACGGTTAAATATTACGCTCCAACTTCACTCAATGTTTCAATTGAGACTAGACCCACCACTTCTAGGATGAGGGCGCACACATATGTCACTAGACTAAGCTAGTGGTTGTATAATAATAATAATTACACAAATAAATATATTAAATACGGATATAATAATAATAACAAAGTTAAACAGTTGGTTATATTTGGGTGTTTTATGATCTGATTAGACTTATTTTATGAAAACTATGGCTCAAATCGCTAACTACCGTTTTGGGAAATGACAGACATTTTAGCGCTTTTGACGATTTGAACTGATTTTTTATTTGATTTTCAAAAGTCCGCTTGTATTAGTTAGTTAACGGTTAAATATTACGCTCCAACTTCACTCAATGTTTCAATTGAGACTAGAACCCACCACTTCTAGGATGAGGGCGCACACATATGTCACTAGACTAAGCTAGTGGTTGTATAATAATAATAATTACACAAATAAATATATTAAATACGGATATAATAATAACAAAGTTAAACAGTTGGTTCAAAGTGCTGAATTATTGGGTCAGATTGGTAAACCGCCCAACAAATGAAATGAAACTCTAAACAAAACTGTATATATTTTAAACCCCTGGCTTGTTTCTATTTGGGTGGTTTAACCGATTTTAACGGTTTTAAGAACACTCAGGTCTCAGGCTCTATAAGTAACAGAAATGACAGGTCACGAAAAGTTAAATATCGGTGTTAGCTTGTGATGTTTGGTAGGTTCTACATTGTTTACCGTATTGCTCATTAGGTAAACCCCTAGATAATGGCAAATGATGAAAAGTATAATTAATGTATGAATTGTTTGGATATTCGCACACTGATGAAAATTTATTTTATATTTTTCAATAAGGCTTCAAACGATGCACGTGTGATGGAAGAACTCAAGTTAAAATATAAACCGATTTGGAAAGATATTTTTTTCATTGATGATGTGTTGCACACATCATCAATTTGACCGTGCAATATGGTTTTCAAATGATTGATCAAGTAAAAAAAAGATTCAAAACGCTATTTTACGTGATATTTTTTAACATAAACTTTGTCTGGACACGAACTTCATTTGTTTAAGTCTGAATTAGGACGTACCTAGAAGATGAAATTTGACATCTAATATGTTTGAAAAACTATCCAACAAATAACCGTTATCCGGTTAAGTCATTTCCTCTACCGAGTTGGGCTATCATATTTTGGTGTTTTCAAATTCACAATTTATCTTTCAGTACTTAATCTTGTCTTCTAATTTGCGCTTTGGAGGATAGGAAGAGACATAACCATTCGAGGGAGAGTGCTGCTCAGTTCTATCCAGACTCCAGATGTTTGAAAGTCAAATTGATGATGGTGCTTTTGGACGAGATAGGTTCGAGATGCTGTCGTTTCAAAGACGACAAAAGTGTTGCCCAAACCGATCCCGAGATCCGACTAATGTAGAGTTCGTGATTGAAACCCTTGTTAACTGGTTTAATTGGGAATTATGAAGTGGAATGAAGAGTCTAAACGGAATGAAGAGTGAAGAGTTTTGAATATGCAAGATAGGGGTGCCATGATTCTAGGAAAGAAGGTTCCCCTTGCATTTTGCCCACAAAGCATGGGGTGGGGGTGTGGGGGGATGAATTGTCAAACATCTTTCTAGTTGCACCACTAGATTAGTTGCTTCAAATAATAAATTTATGCTATTTTTTTTTAAGGGCATGAATTTCTGCTAATGTTTGTGTTGGTTTTAATCTCAATCAAAACCTAGTTAGTATAGTGTACAAATTCTTGAAATGTAATTAGTCTTGTCACCATCAATTATTTTTGTTTTTCAGTGTGATATTTATTACTCATGAAAGAAAAAATTAAATAAATACTTTTAAAAATTGTATTTGTTTATTATTTGGCGATGTCACATTAAACGCATGCCTAAATATAGGGAGTACCAGAATTTTACTTGAAACATAATTTGAATTCCAATGACGACCCATTTTTTTTAATAATTACACAAACGGTCCTTTATGTTTTATATAAATTATGGATTAGGTCATTTAACTAACTAACTACACCGGACATCCTTTAACTTACATACTTGTTATGGAAAATGTCTTCTGGTACTAACAAGGTTAAATGTCATCGGTTAACTCAGGGGGTATAGTTGTCATTTCGCTATAATTTTAGGTAAAACCTAAAAAATTCAAAATCCCCTTTAAACAAGTCTGCGGTCTTTTAAATTGTTTAGCTAAAACTGTAGCGAAATGACAAAAATACTCCTGAGTTAATAGATGACTTTTAACCTCATTAGTGTCAGATGACATTTTCCAAAACAAGTATAGGAGTTAAAGGATGTCTAGTATAATTAATTTAGTTAAGGAATCTAATTTATAATTTATATAAAACTTTTTATTTTTATATAAAAGTTAAAAAACTAACTTGAAAAAGAAGTTTGTTCACCTCTAGGGCTTTAGACCGGGGGCTGGAAGCAATAAATGAGGCCCAAAAAAGTCTAAAAGTGCCGGCTCGGCCCATTCCATCCACCACACGATCCATAATATGTGGAAAACGACTCAAAACCAGCAGCAGGGGCACCACTTCCCTAGTTTTCCCCGCATCCTGTTTTCGGCATTTCGTCGAACACTTTCCGTGCAATCGGTAATCCCTCCATATTTATATCACATCTCACCTCACTCTCAAATCATCAATCACCAGAATAATACTAATAAACAATTCACTCCATATCCTTATTCACGAATCCATATTCACGAAGGCGTTACGAATCGAAAATGAGCGGCGGGGGCAAAGTTGCGATGAAAACCTGGCTGGTGGTGGCGAGCATCGGGGCGGTGGAGGCGTTGAAAGATCAAGGAGTGGCGAGATGGAACGGGCCGCTCAAAGCGCTTCACAATCACGCGAAAACGAAGGTCGTTTCTTCGTATAACAAATCGATCGCCGATCGGTCTTCCAGATCGCTGATTGTTGGCTCGGAATTCGCCGGCGGGAAGTACAGATCGAAGAAAACGAAGGAGGAATCGATGAAGAAGGTGATGGAGATTAACTGTTTTGGTCCGAGTACTGTTAGGTTTTAGGGTTTAGTGGATTGTTATTTGTAGAGATGCCTCTGTATTTGAAAATTTTTAATACTAATACAAGCAATAAACATAATTTTTATTTCAATCTCAACTAGATAGATAGATAATATGTGACCATAAGAAGAAGAGACTCGGGACTGAAAGGTTACGAAATAGGTTTTACTATCCCGTCATTCGTGAATTGGTTTTTTTTTCTTTCTTTCTGAAATAGACTCAACTGGTGTGCGCTTCCGATATCCCGGCATTTTGTTGAATTCACGGGTGTTTGGGTACCACTTTGCTGTCATGTTATCCCGGGCTAGTCGGGCTTCTATCTTTAGTTGGTCGTTAAAAAAAACATAGATAGTATGTGGATTCTTATGGATTAGGTGCATTTCGGGTTCTAGTCTCGCTTGAAACATGTAGTGTAGAATAGTTAGTTGTTAAAAAAAAATTGTGTCGTTAATAAAAACATAGATAGTATGTGGATTCTTATGGATTAGGTGCATTTCGGGTTTTAGTCTAGCTTGAAACATGTAGTGTAGAATAGTTAGTTGTTAAAAAAAAAGTTGTGATTTTAAATTAAGTTCTGAAGGGGAGATTTTGGTTTGTAGACATGAGCTTGCTGCTGAGAAGTTGTGTGGTATAGTGAAACTGTGAAAGTAGATTGTGTTTCAAATGAAGTGTCTTTTTCAAAAAAGCATATCTGAGTTGTGAACTATTTTGATTAATGTTTTAAAACCTGTTTTGTATCGGTTGGTTTGATCGGTTGAACTGGTAACGGGAGGCTAAGCCGGTTTGGGTATGTTAAGTTTAGCCAAATTCTGACCTAATTTTTTACTTGATGGTTTTTAGGGTTCAACCGGCCGAAACTCATAACCGAGCCTCTAACTGAACCTGTTTTTAAAACTTAAGTCATGCACACACTAAAAACAAAAACAAAAATTAGGGTTATATTCATATACGTTGAGTTTTCTTCGTCGATACAATTGAAGGTGAGTTCTCTCCGTCTACGTCTTCTCTCTAGCTTCTTTTTTTTCGTTTTAGTGCAAGTATTTCAAGTGCAATTTATTCCTCTCACCGAATAAAATACTTATTCACGAAAACAGAAAAAAGATACGATCTTGTATTTTATTCTAAGTGTATAATATAAATTTACAGCTTTGAATACTTAATCTGGGTCAACCTGAGTCCAACTAGCTTAATCTCCAATCCAGTTTCAAATCATTGATTTTGACTAGCTACATCAAGCAATTCCTCGTTGTTATGCATCATCTCCTAATTAACTTAATGACGTACCCGTCGATATCCCTAGTTCTTTTTTTTTTTGAATGCTAATTTTTATTTTTCTCCATATTTTCACCATACCAAGGTTTAAACCTTGGTCTTTTCCCAAAGAAGCTTTGTCCCTTACCACTAGGCTACAACCTAAGTGGCGATATCCCTAGTTCTTCCATAACCAAAATGATAGAGTTGAGTTTTCTCCATAGCAAGATCAATTTTTTTTAACACAAACGCATTTGCACATCAGCACATGATTATTTAGTTATTTGAAACAATGACAAGAATATGATTATTTAGTTTTTGGAACAGTGACAAGAATCTGAGAGTCAAAGAAATTCTCAATGGCATGCTTAAGAGACAAATTTGGTAGCAAGTATATAGGTGCCTCAATCTTCCAAAAATTAAACAAGAAAGCAGTTGCTATTGAGGTTTGTATTCTTACAAAATCAAGTAGACAAAATGACAATCAATGGCAGCCTCCTTTGAATGGGAAGAACAACATTATTATCTATAAATCCATTAAACAATGGATAGATGACGGCATAAAGTATTGACATTAAAAATGTTTGTTCACTTATCTGCTCTTGTATTATAACAGTAATTTATCTCTCACTTCTTTAAGTAATAAACGTTTTAAACTACTCAATCTTTTAGAAATTAGAAATGTTATTCAAATTTGGTGACCAAAATAGAAAACACCAATAAAAAAATAAAAAACCCAAAGTATGAAACTTAAGAGGTAAAAGTTGTAAATGTGTAGTAAGAAACAATAAAAATAAAGTAGAAAACTTTAGGGGTAAAAAATATAAATTATAAAACGTTGGTGGCCAAAATAGGAAACTTATGGGGTATAAACCGTATAATTGTAAAAGTTTCGTGTTCAAAGTAGGAAACACAAATTAATAAAAATTAAGTAATAAACTTTAAAGGTAAAAAAACGTAAATGTATAAAACTTTGATAGCCAAAGTATGAAAAAAAAACCGAAGTTGAAAACTTAAGGAGTATAAAACGTAAAATTGTGAAAGCTTCCAGGCAGGAAATACAGATCGAAGAAAACAAAAGCGGAATCGATGAAGATAGTGACGGAGATGAATTGTTTCGGTCCAAGTACTGTCAGAATTTAGTAACTAGGGTTTAGGATTATTTGTAGCAATGTCTCTATATTTGAAATTTTAATACTAAGTGGGTGTTTGGGATTGCTTTTTAAATTGACTTATTTACTTATTGGTTTTTTAAAAGGTAAATAAGCCAAAATGAGTGTTTAACAAAGTTATAAACATTTTTCGTTTTAACCTTTATAAAGTCAAGGTAGAAAAACATGGCTTTAATGCTTTTGGGTATTTTATGACGCAATTACTATAATACCCTCATTTAACCATATACTCACATAACCTTATAGATACCTAACCTCTTTTTAGTCATTTTACATATAAAAGTTAAACCAAACATTTCTTCAAAAGCAACTTATTGATTTATTAGTTTTTCTCATCACAAAAGTTAATTCAAACATTTTTAAAACTTTATATACTTTTAAAATATTGTATACATGTGAACGCAACAAAATTAACAAATGAGGTAGTTGTTGTGGTGGTTAAAGTGCATGAATTAAAATCGAAAGGTTTAAGTTCAAATCTTGTTACATTTATGTTTTTCATTTATCTTTCTAATTTTTAGATTTTTTTGTTTTTTGTTTTTTTTTTACTTTCTTATTTTCTTTCCTTCTTTTATTCTTTTTATTTGAGTTTCCTTAGTTTACTTTAACACACTTGTGTTTATGTAATACTAACATATTTAAATGTTTTATTAAACAATTTGCATCGAATAAGAATAGACAAATAAATTTACTTTAATCATACTTGTCATATGCAATAAGAATAAAACGGGTTAAAGTCTACTAATTGTGAGAAATATAGTCTATTACTACCGGTCACAAACCAGAAAACAAAAAGGATTTAAAATGTAACTTTTAAAAATACCAAAATGCCTCAAACTATTAGTTCGCTTAGGGCCCCCAAATCATGTAAGTCACCCCTGATCAAGGTGGCCCATGGCCTAGGCGAGGAGGGTGACCACCTACGACCCAATATTACTAATTATTTTATTATATATATATATATATATATACTTTTAAATAAGCGTATTTATGTGTGAAAGTAATTTTTTTTTAACGGCGTTTGGAACTACTCCTCAAATCTCCAATGTCCGAGTGACCCTTCCTGAGACGGGATTGCAACCGTCCATACTGATTTTGACACTCCAGGCTTGGCTCACCCAGGAACACCATCAAGAAGGGAACTCACCACTTGAAAAAAAAACCCTTGAGTCAGGTTTGAACTTGAGACCTCAAGGTCTCCAAGCTTAATGTGTGAAAGTAATTAAATTCATAAATGAGTTAGATGGTGTGGTGAAAAAATAGACGTAGTAAATCCTCCATATCTCAATGTTAGATCTTGTAAGTAATATTTTTCTTTTTTTATTTGTATGTTCTATTTTTGTTACTTTGTAAACTTCTCTTGTCTTGTTTTTTTTTTTTTTTTTTTACATTACACTTTAGTCCCTAACAATAACTCTCGTTAAATTTGTCCGTTAAGTCAAAGTAGAATAACAACTATACACCTACCTTTTATTTTATTTTTTTAAATTTAGAGGAGCTAGGAATTCCGGCGACGACGACAGTGACAGAGTGGTGGTAGAGAGATTTTTTTTTCAAATAAAACTATAGGGGTATGATGGTCATTTTACAGTGACTTAATGAAAAATCTAACGACCATTAGCGTCCTAGACTTATAATGTTATAAAAATACAAACCTTTAAACTATAGACGTAACTTTTAAAACCTAAAGATGAAAAATGAAATTTAAACAAACTAGATGAACGATTCCCGTAATTAGCTTCAATAAATTGGTTAACTTGATTTAGACACCGGTCAGATAAATTAAAAATTAATTTGAGAGTAATAAAATAAAATAATAAAATTTGGTTAACTTGATTTAGACACCCGGGCGGGCCGACCGGCCGAGTACTAAAAACTAAAAACTAAAAACTAAAAAACCATGGTCACGAAAACCCCTGGTTTCTGCAAACAACCCACACCCCACCCCCTGTATTTTATCCATCGCCCCCTTTTATCCCTTTTTATAAACTCCGTTTCTTCTCTAATCAACAAAATTCATCAGAATATACGAGAGGGATTAATTCAGAAATGTGCGGCGGCGGTAATCACGGTGAATGTGTGTACGAGGCGGCGTTTAAGGCCGCTCCGGTGAAAAAGCAGCCGGAGACTGCCGTCGGGAAGATGAATCCGGCGACGGAAAAGAAGGATGAGAAGAAGAGAAGATTAAGGGAATTAGAGAAGACTGAAAACATACTCCACTTGATTTGGTGGGGACCAAAGTGAAGTGATCCATCGGAGAGCCTGTAGTAAATGTTATGTTTTTCGATGAAAAAATTTATAGCAAGTGTAATGTTACCATTAGAAAATGATACTCTATATTTTATTATCTTTTGTGTTTGATGTATATATATATACACTAGATGTAGTAATCGCGTGTTATCGTGGGAATACCGCGAGTATAAAAACAGTTAGAATTGCTATAATACGACGTAAAGAAAAAAGAAGAAGAAACGAAAAGAACGTGTAACTGTCAAAACGTTTAAAACGAAAAACTTTATCACCATTAATAAAACACCAACCATTTTACGAAAATAATTCGGATAAAACAAAAATAAACTTATTTAGAAGAAAAATAAGAAAATAAACTAATAAATTACTATTGTAGAAATGATTGTAGAAATGAAAAAAAATATATATATATTTTGATTAGGCAATATAATATCGTAAAAATTGTAAAATAATAAGATTTATTAACCTAACAATAAAATAATACTATTTATTTTCACAATATCTTGTTTGTGTTTATATAGATAATTATATATTTAACTAGGTTAGTGACCCGTATACTATACGGGTTGAATTTAGTCTCATAAGATGAGATAAATGAAATAAAATTAATGAGATTTGAAAATTTTGAATGACATGATTTTTTTATAAATTTTCGTTTTTAAACCAGGGTTGAAAACGTTCAAATTTAATAGTCATAGAAACATTATTTTTTATCATGTAATATATTCAGTAATCACAATAATCATGTTTGACCGATCTAATATTCCCATGTTTTCGATCTGCTGGTCGTAAGCAATAGCATTGCCGCCATTGCCATTTTAATTGTTGCAGCATATAATATATAGTTATATTAGAATAGTTCAAAAAAATTAAGGATTTCTTCATCATCACAATAGCTATTTATTTAGAAATTTCAAATTTACTAAATGTGTTTAATTTAAAATTTATTAAATGTAATACTTATAATAAATTTTGGCAATTTGAAATTTTTTTTAAAAATTAAGTTTAAAAATTTAAAAGATGTGACAAATCCAACATATTTAATAAGAAATTTAAATTTTATTAAATGTAATGTTAAATTTTATACGTAAATTTTTTGAATTAGAAGATTTTTAAAATTTGAAGATTTCAAAATTTAAGTTTATAAATTTGAAAGATTTGACCTTACATTACATTTAGTTAGAATTTTAAATTTATTAAATGCAATGTTGAAACTTATATTTGGAAAGTTGAAGTAATATATTAAATTGATCTTAAAATTTATATATTGATTTAATCTGATATTGACATGTGGACATGATGATGTGGAGGTCCTAGAAAAATCCCAAGTGGCAACCCATTTTATTGCTTTATTAGGATTAAAGATGAAATTACATACAGATTGATTTTTGAATTACCTTTTTTAAGATTTCAAGCATAGCAGACAATAGACGTCATCCATATCAACATTTCATCTGCGGAGAGTTCAAACATTTAAGCATCTGTCTGAAATTTGGTCAGACGTCTTTATCATAATATCATGCTAATTGTAAACAAGTCGTGGGGATAGCTCAGTTGGGAGAGCGTCAGACTGAAGATCTGAAGGTCAGGTGTTCGATCCACCTTCACCGCATTTATATCTTTTTATTTCTTCACCGCATTTATATCTTTTTATTTCTACCAGGTGTTTTGTTTTTATATTTTAAGTTTTTTATGCTACGTTCTAACGGTATAAATGTTTGTATATAACTGCCTATTATCAACTACAACACACACGAACAACAAAATCAAAATCTTAAGAATTCCAATACATATAAAGAAGTCCATGGCTCTGTAACAGATTTGGGTTAGATATTGCATTTTATAAATAACTTATTGTATTATACTGTTATACCGATTTAAAATTAACAAACTCATAGTTCATATTTATAATACAGTGTTGCAAGAATATCAAGTTGCGGGGATAGCTCAGTTGGGAGAGCGTCAGACTGAAGATCTGAAGGTCAGGTGTTCGATCCACCTTCACCGCATACTTTTTTATTTTTTGTTTTCTCGTTCCATTATGATAAAGGAACTGACTAGTGCCTTGTGGCATGGAGCCGTGGACCGCACAGGGTGAGCTACTTACTCGACTCTCTTTAGTTCAGACACCATCGCACTTGACTAGTTGACTGGTGCGTATCCTGGTGACTATAATTGACCCGTTTGTCTACCGATCCCAAGGCTCTCACAAGATCCGCACTCTTGAAGTTATTCCTCCTTCAACTTTAGACTTCCGGTTGAATAAACATTTGGGTCAGAATAAGTAACTTCTTATACAAGTAGTTACGTCGCAGGTTATAACAGATTCGGTTACATTGACCTGCAACGTCTTTTGTCGAGAAAAAACTCACGTCAGTGATTTTAAGTTGTTTGACCCATTCCATTTGTTTCCAACCCAAAGCATACTTGATGTTTTCAGTTTTCAGTTTTCAAGCCGTCATAACGGGTCATATTAACAGGCTTCGGGTGTCAAAGATGGTAACAACTAACAACTACACAGCAGGTCAATATTTGACCCATTTGGCTTGCCGATGACCCGACTACTTTTTGCAGAGGTGAAACTGTGAAAGTATGTAAATTATCAAAACACATATTAAGCACTTCGCACTTCATTAAGAAACCTACATAATATATCCAAACACCTCCTAATAGATACAAAAGCATGAACTGTAGCAGCTTATTACACTTAAAAGAAGGGAAAACAAGCAAACACAACATTTGAAATGACAAAACTACCTGGCCAGTTTTACTCCTAGACAGATGGATCTTTTAATCAAGAACATGAAAACATTCTTGCATGATCTCAACCGCACGATCCAATTCCTCCTCTGAGATTACCAGTGGCGGGACCAGTCTCACGACATCTCCTTTGCCAGCTGTCAATATCAAAAGACCCGACTCTCGACAAGCATCCACAAGCGGTGCTGCAGATACATCCAGCTCGATTCCAACGATAAGACCAAAACCACGTATTTCCTTCACGTGTTTATTTGCTTGTAGTTTCTTCTTCAAGATTTCTTTCAAGTAGTCACCTTTTGTGGTGACACTAGCCAAAAAGCGAGGATTTGATATTTTATCGAAGACCGCTATAGCAGCAGCACAAACAAGGGGTGCGCCTGCAAAGGTGCTTCCATGATCCCCGTAATTAATGGCGTCATTTACTCTTTCAGTCACTAGTGTAGCTCCTATTGGTAGACCACCAGCTAAAGGCTTGGCAAGAGTCATTATGTCTGGGGTTACACCATATGCTTCGTGGGCCCAAAGATATCCAGTTCGACCCAACCCACATTGAATCTACAGTTGAAAGCATCAAGAGTTTTCATCTCATTAGTATAGAGTAGAAATGCATGATATCTAAGCCTAACTGGGCCAAGGCCCAAAAAGCCTGGTCCTATTTTCAGTCCTAAGCACTAAAAACCAGGCCTACGGCCTAACATAACTTTATATTAGATTTAAAATTATGATAGACACTTTAAATATAGATCTTTAAAAAAATTACCTAATTCTATTAAATAATAAAAACTATTAATAATGACACAACTTTCTTAAACAATTACCTCAAATAATTTTTGTGTAAAGTACAAACAAATTGTAAGTTACAAAAAAAAAATTGCTTTTTGGGGTCCAGGCATTCAAAATTTTGAGCCTAACCAACTTAAGTGATTTTCAGCTTTAAGCAGGCAGACCAGGATTTTTCAGGCTGAGCCCAGGTGCCTTTGCACACCTCTAAGAATATTGAGATTGTATGATTGTATATTACCAATCAGCCATTAATGAGAGCATTTTACCTCATCAAAAACAAGAAGACATCCAGCTTTATCACACGCGCTACGCAATGATTTCAAGAACTCTTTTGTAGCACTGTATATTCCACCTTCCCCCTGAATAGGTTCCACAAACACTGCAGCAATTTTGCCAGTAGATATCAACTCTTGAGCAGCATCAATGTCCCCATACTTTACGAAAGTGACACCTGGCATCACGGGCTCAAAAGGTGTTCTGTAATGTTCCTTGCTGGTTAAGGCAAGTGAACCAATTGTCCTTCCATGGAAACTGTTGGTGAAGGAGATAAATTCGGTAGGTGGGTCTGTGTTATTGGGACGTGAAAATCTTTGAAATTTTCTTGAGAATTTTATAGCAGCTTCATTTGCTTCTGTTCCCGAGTTGGAGAAAAAAACGCGGTCTGCAAATGAACTGGCTACAAGACGTTCAGCAAGATTCACCTGCAACAATTGGACATATATATTGTTTGCGTAAGATTTACAACTTCAATTTTTATAAACGCATTACGTGCTGAAAGATGAATTTGACAATCAGGATAACGTTTGGTTTTAAAAGCGTGAGGTGGAGGCGCAAGCATGGGTGTCAGGAACTTATACAATACTTTTTATATTGCAGAAAGGTTTCTATCATCATGTACATAAAATTTAATATTTTAAATAACCTCTGTGTACAGCCCCAAAACCGAAAAGAAGCAGAAAATCTACCCATCTACAGGAGGCGCTCCCGAGTCGCACACCTCATTCAATTTTGACCAGCCCCTCATGCAGTAAAAAGCGATGACCACCTCGCCTAAAAAAGCCTCGTGCCTAAGGGGTGCTTTTTTAAACTAAGGCTACAAGTTATGTTCTATTTGGCAAAACTGATTACGAATTCTAAATTTCTGTTATTGGGGGCAAAATAATTTCATTTGATTAGATAGCTAGAAAACTAATTCTTAAGTGTAATTAAATGTTGGTTTTTTTGTTATCAGAATATCTGATTCTACTCTGAAATTCTTGACAAATCACTTAAAAATGGACATCCAAACACTCACCTTAGTCTTGTACTGCAAATTTACTGAAAATATCATTACTAATCCACATAAACTCACATTAAAAAATGAGGCAATTGCATATCTCCCCCTCTAAACTTGTGAAATTACATATTCCCCAAATCATGCTTAAAGAACATCATGCATTATGCAATGAAAACTTGTGTTTTGGTAAATAATGCAATTTTGCCCAAAATTAGGGGATATATGCAATTCCCCCTTAAAAAATCAAGAGCAGTTAAGAATGCAATCATCAAATCATAATAATGTTCTACTTCAATAGTATGGAAATCGGAATTCTAAGATTAGCATAACAAAACAAACGAAAAAACCCTAAAAAAGGCTTTCATTGCAAATTCAAGAGCAGTTAAGCATGCAATCATCAAATGTTCTACTCCAATAGTATGAATCACAATTCATCTAACATTCAATTACACAATCATAAACGAAATTCTAATATCAGCATAACATAACAAAAAACCCTAAAAGTCCTTCATTTCAAAATCAAAATTACGGAACTCGGAACAAACCTGCGGAACAGAGTAATAGATGTTGCTAACATGCGCAAGCACATTAGCTTGATCAGTGATCGCCCGAACCCAATCCGGATCCCCATGGCCCAAAGCATTAACGGCAATACCTGACGTGAGATCAATATACTCCCGACCTTCAATATCGTACAATTTACACCCCTTGCCACTGGTGAGCACGACGGGAGCTCTGCCGTAGGTTCCGACGATTACTCGTTTCTCATCGTTGATCAGATTCTCGTGGCTAATCGATTTGGACGGAACCACGGATGTAATGTTGTCCGTTAGATGTGCTCGAATCTCGGTTGTGCGAGGATTTGAGAGGTGGATTGAATATCTAGGGTTTACATTGGGGGAGTAATGGTGGTGATGATAGATTGGGGAAAATACAGGGGTGCTTAGATTGAAAATGGAAGGCATTTCGGTGGCTAGGGTTTACGCGAATCAGAAAATGTTGACGAGACTGGCTTTCAACTTTGAAGCGTTGAAGCTGAGTAAATCAGTAATAGTAAAAATACTCTCGGCCATTTGACACGTGTCAACTACGACATCAAGGAGTTTTTTTTAACTTTATTTTTTTTTAACGGTTAACGAATGTCTCGGAAAACCCGGGGACTATTTATACCAGTTGAGCTCATTCCAGGGAAAATCCACCTCCGGGAGCGGCCGAGTGGTAAAACCTGGGAGCTCAGGGATCGAACTTATGACCTTTCAGTTCCAAGTCTCCCCTCATCGCCAATGCCCCTTCTAAAGTGTTGCCCGTAAGAATCGAACATGTGTCTCCAATAGAGAACATAGGCTTCCTACCACTACACTACAAAAACGTAGTTATAAATTACACCAAAAATATTAATGTCACGTATTGAACTTATGACCTCCACTTTATTTTAAGGGGTTACATATTTATTAATTAGGCTACTCTTACATTGACAATACCATGAAGCTTCATGACTGAAAAGACAAGTAATCATAAGTCCCATCATAATTTCATAATTATTATCAAGTGGACGAACGAGACTTGAGAAGATAAATAGATAGGTTGTCATGGTATCGCAAAACAATCAGATTTTACCTTTAAAGCCTCTCTACAAATTGAGTTAACTTATATAGCTTCAAAAATCCATCGGTTAGACCATCCATGGTTGTTTTAGCAGCCCGCGTCTTATAACGGGAATAACATGGACACGGAATTTAATGTATTGTTATAGCTTTATGTAAAGAAAATGAAGAAAAAAAAACTTTGTTACGACCCAAAAATTATGTTACAAAATCAAAGCAAAACGGTTAGAGCCTTGAGCTTAAGACCTAAATGTTATATTAAACAACTATGCCTATCACACAATCAAATTTTACTACTCATGAGAGTTCTAAAATTTATATGAAACATAAAAAATAAAAAATAAAAATGAATTGTCACGTGACAACATCATAGACTGTCATATAGCAATGTTACTATTCATGAGAGTTCTAAAATGTATACAAGCTAATTCATCATTCCCATGACTTTATCTGAGCTCTATTTTCTTCTAAATCCTTTTATTGCGATTGTTAACATAAGTTCTACGTTTATATAACCATAACAATACCATATCCCCTTTCCACATAGCAATACATTTTCACAATTTTGGCCATCAAGAACCCTAAACTGAATTCATACACATTGACAAATATAGATGCAATTATATGGTTACAAGCAATGTTGCAAAAGACGCTAGGCGGTACCTAGGCGGCCAACTAGGGAATTAGGATTAATCGGCCTAGGCGGGGATTAATCGGGGATTAATCGGTCCTAGTAAATTACAAAGATTTATAAATTTTTAGAGATTATATATTGTAATATGTCAAAATACTAAAAACACTTCAAAAACTAGTAGTAATAAAGACTTCTAATATAAATATATCAGTGAAAAAAAAAGAAATTAATTTTTTTTTTAATTTAACCCGCCTAAAACTCGCCTAGCCGCCTAGAACCCGCCTGGAACCCGCCTAAGACCCGCCTAGCCGCCTAGCGCCTAGCCGACTTTGACCGACTTTGACCAATTTTGACTGATTTTGACCCAGGGCGCCTAGACAGCCCGCCTAGCCAAAAAGCACTACGGACGATGCCCGCATAGCGCCTAGGCGCCGATTAATCGGCCGCCTGGGCCGCTTTTTACAACCCTGGTTACAAGTCATATTAAATGGAATAACGAAGGTTAATAATCTTAGAAACACCACAATACAACAATGGTGATTAAAGGTGTTGAAGAAGATAATTACCTTAGAAGTTGCAAACAAGATGATGTGAAAACAAAGCTCTTACTATATAAGAACAAAAAAACACATTAGTTTTTATCACTTTTAAAAACAAACACCACATAAGCCTCTTCCATATAATACAAAACTTGTGACAACAAACAACAAAATTCACACTTGAGATTTGAGAACCTACTCTTATACACAAACCAGGCCCGCACCAATCGATCGGTTCATTAAAGTAAGACCCACACACTACGAGCCGTAGCCATGTCCGTCCTTCGACCAATCCCACAAAAATGGTCCCATATCGTAGGGCCCGTTACAACCCGCCAACGTTTAACAAATCTTGAAAAATATATATGTCATATGCATAGGGGCGAGTATGCAACTTCACACGGGTCTCTCTTTCCCCCTCTTACTTAACTTCCCCCACCAGTTTTTGTTTTTCGCGCGCTTATCACCACCACCGCCAGTTTCAGCACTAACAAGTGTCGTTTTGGCCTCTCGTAACCGATGCTTGTACTCTTTTTTCCACACCTCGAATTTCTTTTTTAAACGTTTATAATCTTCAATCTGTTTTGAGGAAGGTGGGTGCCCGGGATTCACGTTGATAACAGCTTTGACATCGTTGTCGAAGATCTGTTTTCTTTGCTCTAATTCTATGGATAAGTTATCAACCGTGTTGGAAATAACACCGTTGTTTTCCCGTCTGTTATGTCCGGATCTGAGAGGTGTCATTTGTACAGGAGTTTGAATTCCTGATATGTTATCTTCAGAATCATAGCAATTGGGTGACACTGACCCGTCTGGTCTTCCGGTTTGCCCATCGGAAATGCCTGAACTAAGAGACTTCTTGGCTGCAGCTAGACTCATCTGCACAGACATATAAAAGCGAGATTGATTTTATTAATAATAAAATGTTCAATGATAGAGGTTTAAACGAACTTAGCCGCTCGTGAACTACTCGAGATTGGCTGAGAATCTAGTATCAAGAAGAAAATCTTTATTACCTTTTGTATTTGTAGTTAAGATTGTATAAGATTTAAAGAGCCAGGGATAGTAGGACTAAAGTAAAGCAAGCAAGGCCTAAAAGGCAAGGTGCTCAGGTAAAAGCTAAGCTTAGTTGGATGAGTCCCTACATTATTTAATTAAAAATTTTCTTAGCAACGAATACGTTTTGAACCCTTTCGAGTGAGAGCTCAGGGATATGATTCCCAGAGATAATTTCAATCTGAAGAAGGCAATTCTTCTCCTTAGCAAGAAAGTTAATCCATTAATAAAGCACTACTGACTGATTATACAGTCTGTTTTTCAAGGGAACTCGAAATATTGTAAGTAAGAGAAGACTGACGCCCAAAATTCCCATGTCTTTCTTGGTTGGACCAACCGGCGAAACAAGTCTTCTGAATGGGCTTATATTAGAGCTCATTTAATAAACAAGCTCGAACCCGAGCTTGATTAGGCTCACAGGACTAAAAGCGCCTCTTACTTATATGATATATATTTAATATTTAAAACTACTTTTACATAATAATCACTACTATTTATTAAACTAGTTGTATCAACCCGTGTGTATAACTTCATGTATAATTATTATTGTATTTTTTAAGCATAAGTTTAAACGTAAACGTATAAGAAATAATGGAACTAAAAGAAGCATACACCCGTGATATAAGAAATAATGAATATTAAAAACTATAAATAACATATAATGAAGATTTAAAAATTATAAAATTATATTTTAAGATAAAATATAACTTATTATAATTATTAAGTTTAAAAAAAATTATTAGATTAAAAAAATTTATATTTTTTATATTTAATTATATAATTTAGTTATTTAAGTTATACAAGCCTAGCTCGAGCTAAGGCAAGCTAAGTCTCGGCATGTTTACAACCCGATCCAATTAGAGTAATTTTTTATAAGATAGAAGACGGTTAAATTTAGTTTAAACTTAGAGTATTAAACTAATCATCCAAAAAATAAAAGTATTTGTACATACAATCAGTTCAGCATGCAAATCTAAACCCCATATAGCATTGTTTGTCAATAAATAATTGTAACCTTTTTAGGGCAAACCTAGTGCACAAGGTTCCTGCATATGTGGGTGTCCGAGTGGGTGTCGGGCCACTATTGAACATGTAAAATTAAATACAAAAACTATTTGGGCCGAAACTAGTAAATAGAAGACAAGTAAAACTCACTTGTAAAGATGCCATCTGACTTTGCCACATTTCCTCAACCACCTTCATTTTGGTTTCGTATTCTGAAAGCCGGGTTTCAAATTGTCTTACTTGTTCCCGTAAAGCCGTATTTTCAAGATCTCTTTCTCTCAACAATGATTCTGCCTTCACTACTCGTTTCTGCAACTCTTCAATGTTTTGTGGTAGCATTTGTATATTTTCTTGTGATAAACCCTATGAAAAAAACAATCGTAAATGAAATACCCATAAACGCTATTTGCATGTTTTTTATAAGAAAAGGTTTTAGAAAAGCAATGAGTACCTTAAATCCTGAACTTTTACTGTGAGACCTTCGCCTAGTTCTTGAACTATCAATGCCTGATTTTTTCCATCTTTGCATGTGATTAAAATACTTTCGAGCCAACCACCCACGAATCACTGTTAAGAGTAAGAATGAGTGGTTAAAAAGATCAACTGTCACTGTTTAACTGCAAAAGGATATAGTTTCAAGAGATGGAAAGATGTGCAGGTTGGGTTGGGTAACAGGTCAAAATGGCCTAATGGGTTTGAATTAATTACGTGGTTTTTATTATTAATATGAAACGGAATGAGACATAACGTACCACCACCAAAAGTGTATTGCTATTTTGTGACATCCGCCTTAAAAAATAATATTATTGCATAATTAAACTAGTCTTTGGATAAAATGTTTCAGGAGGTTGGGCTACATTAAAGACTGTTGGCCATTGGCAACTTTCAACCCATTTCATCCATTATTTAGCTATTTTTTATTTGCCCGGTTTGAGATAATACACAACCCAAATCGACCCATTCATAAATAAATGGCCAAAACAGCCACCTGTATTTTCACATAGCATGTACCTGATTGTAAATGTACAATTGTTGTCAAATGCTCATCAAGTGAACTTGGTGCCATCTCCTGATTCTGTTTCTTTAGAACATTAAACTCCTTTCTTGCATTTTCACCACGAACAACTGCATGAAACAAAGTCAATTATGTCAAAATGAACCGTCTTTTTACAATTGAACTAATTAATTAAATGAATATCTAATAGGAACTAAGCTTATAAGTGGATTCTTACATGACTGCAATGTCACAATTCCAGAATCCGATTCAGGGAAGTCAAGAACCTGGCCACCAAGGAAAACATTTTCCACTGCACGTGTACCATCTAGAACTTCTTGCCTCCAGTTCTCCAATACATCGACCTATGCCCGCCAAATCCCACCAATAAATCAAACGTACCACGCTACTAAAATGTTTTATTATTTTTAGTAATACTACTAGTATCACTACATCAGGTCGCATAATCAGTTTTCAATGTTTGGGTAAAGGGTAAGTTGTCAAAGACGACAGGTGCACTCAAGGTGCTTTGGCCTAGACTGGGGCTTTGGAGAACAGAAAGGGAGTGTGCCTTTGAATATATTTGGGATTAAATAATTATTTTTTTAAAATAAGTTTCATACCTGCAGGGTGCAGCAACAAAACTGATTATCTAAAGCCTAAGGGTGACATTCAATAACATATATACCCCCCTTCTTTTAACATTATTTAGGAGACTTTCAATCCTATTTTACCAACAACAAAAAAAAATTGATTTCTTGTAAAAATGCCATTTTACCTATTAATTCCTTATTTGATTCTGATTATCTAATATCACATAATGACTACCAAAACACACATCCATACACCCTTAAAATGCTCACCTGTCCTTGGAAAAATAGTTTTGTAAACCCGACTTGGTACATTTGAGTGGGGACACCATGCATCTGAAGAATAGAAACTGATGTCCTCAATGGATCCGCAGAAATAAGATTGTCTGACAAAAGGCAGCCAAACCTGATAATTTACCAAAAGATTAAAAGAAGCATAATAAGAAAATGATGACAAATTGATGAGTCTTATTCTTTACCGGGTAGCAAATTCTTGATGTGTGAAGCTTATTGGGTATCTCGATTTTGATATATGGACTGTTTCCATAACTTGGCTGCGTTTAAGCTGTTCCCAAACGACATCAATGTCATAACTTCCAGGAAGTTGTTTGGTATTCGGTTTGATGCATCGAATGAAATGTTGCTTTGAATTGTCCAACCGCTGAATTCGGTTAAATAATTGATCCTACAGGCATCAATAAAATAATTATCAAAATCTCAACATGGAACAAATATTAAAGATTCCCATAAGAAACTTACAATAAACATTTACATTATTAAAGGGGGCAATTTCACCAGTTTGTGTGAAAATGGGTCAATTTCGGTAATATTTTTATAACAAGTTAACCATTTCAAATTTGCCTAAAGTAGATTCAAGTGTTTACAAATTACAACCTCCAAAATTGTTTTATTCAAAAACATTAGACCATTATTATACTAAATAGTTTTAGTATTTATATATAAAGGAACAATAATATATGATACTCAAAAACTTAGACAATAAAGTAGGGGTTATTTTGTATTTCATAGGCATCCTTTTAAAAGCTAAAAATTTCATATATATCCTTCTAGATTTGACATGTTACACAATCCACCTATTTTGCCACATAATCTCATGATTCAAGAGAAATTTACCTTGAACTTCACCACAACACTTTGACTGGTTGTTTGGACTTGGTCCATCACACCAGATGCCAACTGGTTCAAGGGCTTTTTACAAGATGACAAAAATTGGATAATATCAAACTGTAATTTATCACTGTTCTGTTCCAACAACCCTGAAGCATTGTATCGAACCTGCACATATTTTATTACTTAGTCAGAAAACATAAAACATACGGGGGTAAACTTATTCATGAATCATGACTATAGAAACAATGATGAACCTCTCCAGCATAATGGCGAACCCTAAAAGTTCCTTTTTCACAACTAAAGCAAAAATTAGAACTCAGGTCTTCTTTAATTTTATCAGTAAATGTCTCATCTGTGGCTTCAGAGGAAGTCGAAGCCTCATCAAGTATTGATATTAGCCCAATGGGTTTCTGCAGATATCAAATCATGTAAGATAAAATAAAAAATAAAAAATTATGTAATGACGATATATAAACAAAATAAAATTTTAATAATTATCTTTGGTCCTCAAAACTAGTACCTTCTCAAAAAGATCCACACACTCTTGGTTGTCTCCAGACTCTACTTTTTTCCAGTGAACTCCATCCAATTCATACTCCTAATAAGTAGAGTGGCAGCAATTAATATATTGTCAAGACTAACATGAACTCCATACTATCTTAATTATTAATATCCTTGAAGTCATATAAAATATATTTTACAAAAATAAGCTAATCTTTTAACTTTTTATAAAAAGGTCACATACACACGTATATGACTAATACTACACAAAAAACAAAGTAAAATGACCAAAAGGACAAAAGGTTACGTTAGAGCGCCATGTCAGCATGTCACCGTCATGCCATTATTTTTATCTGGTCATGAGGTTACCCAGTGAATAAAATGGGACAAAGAGTCAACTTTAATGACTCACATGGAATAAAAGTGAACTTGTGTGGGTATTTAATGTAATTTGCCTTTTAAAAGAAGATAACAATACATAAGATTGCAATCATTGCATGAATAAAATAGGATACAGCTTGTATCATGAGATATATATATATAGTTATACACACACACGCATACCTCTTGTTCAAGCTTACAAAGATGGCGAATGAAGTGTTGTTGCAATCTCTCATCAGCATAGTTTATAAGCAACTGCTGAAAGCTATTTTTCTGAAAATAGAGAAAGTTAAGATGACAGGATACAGTTGTATCAGAGATGACCACGTTTCCCATTAAACTTAAAAGGGTACCTGAAATGACTCAAATCCAAAAATATCTATAATGCTTATAGTGTGCCGAGCAGGTTGGTTGTCTCCTTTAAGTGATGCATTAACTTCTTGCACGAGCCAATTAAACAAGCTCTCGTAAATAAATTTTGCCAATGCATCTCTTTTAACAGTTGCCTAAACAAATAAAAATTAAATTGTCATGTTACAAACTTTTGGATTTAACTATTAGTTATTTAAAAAAAAGTGAACTTTATGTACCTGATGTGATGTCAATGCTATGGTCATGTTGTGGATTTTGTCGGTGGATAAGAGCTCCGAGAGGTCATCCATATTGCAGCCCATTAACCTAGCAGCAGTTCGACTAGCTATAAATACACAAAAAAAAGGAATAAATTTACAAAAATGATAATGAGAAGACTGCCTTGCAGGAACTAGGAAAACATACAATATGGCACTTATAATGATAAATGTAAAGTTGAATAAGAAATTTTATGATCATATGTCACACTCATAAACTTCTAAGAAACAAAAGGCAGTCTAGATTTTACCAAATAATAATAATAATAAGGCTAATCATGTTTTAATCCTCAAAGTCTCACCTATTTTCCGTTTTAACCCATTTACTCATTTCAGAAATGTTCTTACTTTGAAGTTTGATTTAGATGGTCTATTAACCTTTTTTACTTGTTGCAATTATGTAGAAAATAAAAGGCAGAGTAACGAGCCTGTTGTTCACGTGGAAAAAATATATATTTTTTAAACCCTCGTCAAATATGTAGAAGATTACAGATATGCTTATATGTGTAGTTATACAATGGATTAGTATGCATCCCCGAATTAAATATAAGTACACTCACTTATATCAATAAACCCATTTCTATGGAAACTAAATCCTATATTCCATACAAAGAAGAACCCAACCCTCCGGTACACATATTGAATCTGAGCTTTGATCAATTACTGTTTTGCTATCTATGTAAGTACTAATCACTTTATCATTCACGGTTATTGACTTGTTTGTAAGCTGAAATTGCTATAATGCTTTATACATTCTTCAAGAAAATGTTTAAAACTTGTGAACTTACAGAATGACATCAACTTCTTGCACCAAGTTGATGTTTATTCATGTCAGGTATGGAGGTGTGTTTGAGAAAGAACCGTCATTGGTATCTTATATAGATGATATTGTTGAAACTCTTAAGGCCATTGATATTGAGGTCGTGAATTGTGAGATGTTAGCTTAGAATAAAGATATATTAGGCTTTATCAAAATTCTTAAGGACAATGATTTTGATGTTATTATGAGATGTTGTTAGCTTCCAAGAGGGATGTGATAAGGTTTTCTATCAAAAAAGGTGTTTAACCATGTTCCTGGTGAGGAGTTAAATGCGGGTTTGAGGCCCATGAAATGTGATAATAATTTAAAGAAAGCATGGTCTCAAGAATGGTGGTCCTATTCTGTGTTACTGTGATTCATTAAATGAGTATTTAACTGCATATTTCAGATATGGTGTTGATGTAATAGACAAGGACATTGACCCAATAGTAATGATGAATCCTATGTAAGGGGTGAAGACATAAATGATGATGCAGGATCTGCTGACCATAAACCTGAGGATTTTACACATTTGAGCAGTTTAATTACAGATCCTTTCTTGAATACTATTTGTGGCACTCAGATGTCAGTTAACAACTGGATTGAGGATGAGGTTGTGATGAGGTTAGATGTTTAAGTGAGGAAGTTGACGAAAAGTTGACACTGTTACAATTTATGCACTTCCAAATGATTTCCAGTTGAGCTTTGTAAAGAATGTATACTAAACCATTGTATAATACATGTATATGCATATTAACCTTTTACATATTAGATGATGGTTTGAAAAAAGAAGTCACGTCTATATAAATATATTATTTCCACATAAGCAGAAGCTTCAAGCCTCGGCATTTCGTTACAGATGCAACCAATAACAATTAAATAAGGGTGAAAATATTATCTAAATCAAACTTCAAACTAAAAACATTGAAAAGAAAAGTGCTAAAACAGAAAATTGGTGAAACTTTGAGAGTTACTAGAAACATTAACCCAAATTTATAATAAGAAAACAATACAATATGCAATTGTTATAGTTTCCGGTTGTATTTTTTTTTTTAAAGTTCATATGCACTACCAATACAAATATATTACTTATATTATTTATTTTTACACTGCAAATATATAGTTTGAAGTTTATTGAAAGGATGTTTAGGGTATGTTCCTGCATACCCAAAACATCCTTTCAATAACTTATTTTGGTTCCATTTTTAGCGTTCAACTCTGCATTGTTAGTTTCTGGATTGTAGAACAACAAGAACCCTTTACAAATACAAAAACAAAAGGATGTAAAAGGTTGCAACCACAAGGGTACCTAACACTAAAACAGCTATTGGATAGTAATATAGCAAGTATATGAATGTCCATTTTGAAAATCATTATGTGATATTCAAATACATATCTATAATCGGTGGTAATAAAACAGGTTGTAGAAGATGATGTTTAAATGTGCTACTGCAGCTCGAAGTTATAATAATCAATAGTCAGATATTTAAGTGCTTGATAAATTGGTTGAAAATTTAAAATATAAGAATCAAAGAGACAATATGACCAAAGAGAATATGTTTATTAACAATAAAAGGAACCAGGTTTTGGGTGAAACTGTGAAAGGGAGTAAAGGACTCTTAGATTAGGTTAAAAGAGTGATAAATAATAAAAAATTAGTTTACCGATCAGTTTTAGTCCAGAAGGTACAAAACAAACTATTCAAAACTAATTATTTTACCATAAACAGTCAGATAAGCAACGAGATCAATTCCTCCGGTTAAAAACTAATTGAAGAGCTGTGTTTACCTTCATCATCCACAGGCTGGACATGTTCTTCTTTATCAATTACTGCAAACGAAATATTCCCGAGCCATAAAATTGCAGCAAGCCATTCAATAACATTTTCCTGAACCTCATGAGGAATCCCAAGTGAGTCAAAGGCATCCTGTTTGAAAATATATACGCATTAAATTATCATGTTTATTGTTACAAACTTAGTAATTAACCCATGAAGCTTCAGAGATTAAACATTTGAAATTACCACTAGCATTATAAAGTTGTGGGCATCATCAACGCCATTGATTTTCAGGCACCCACTCTGATTAAGGTACTTGTACTCGCTCGCCATTTTTAAACTCAGCATATCTGTAAATGTAAAAAATAGTGAGAATAATCCTAGACATTTGACAATTATAAAAGTAATAATATCAACCTTTAAGAACAGGTGGGGCCCCAGCAATGATCTGATAGAATACATGGTACGATCGTTCTCCACGGGATATTTGAGATACTCTTGACTGCACAAAACAAAATTACTTCAAGAATTTAACTACAGAAAGTTTGAAATTAAAGCATAAATTTCAAAAATAAAACTTCATATTACAAAAATAAATACCTTTTCAAGAAGAACTGTTGATGTTTACATGAAAATACCAAATGAGTAGACAAGTTAGCAAGTTAAACAGACCTATTTTATAAATGAATATAAATTATTACTTTTGTTATATGCTTACATGTTTGAATACAAACGCCACTTATTATCCCGTCTGCATTATAATTAATATCAATTAATTTCCCCTGCACCAAGAAAACTCCATATTAGATAAGTCCAGTTGTTATATTTTACTTGTACTTATTGTTTTCAATATCAAACATTTAATGTGTTATTTTCAATACCAATAGCAATGATAACAATGTTACAATAATGATAGTAATAATAATACTAATAATAATATTAATAATAATGATAATGATAATAATAATAATATCATAGCAGTAAACCACTAGGAATAGAACTCACAAATCGACTGGAATTGTTATTTCTGACTGTTTTTGCATTCCCAAAGGCTTCCAGTATACAGCTGGCTTGAACTAATTTGGTTTTTATCCGCAGATTCTGGCTTCCAACTATTGCCAGATATTGCATTGCAAATTTTGCGGTTACAGTCTTCCCAGATCCACTTTCACCACTATACAAATATGTTAATAAGTAAAAGTCAGACATAAATGGCAGTGACTGGATGTGCGGTTGGAAAGTGATAATCGAAATGTTATTTGTATATATTGTATTATGTGTATTAGTTTATGGCTCATGGGCCTTATATATGTTTTACTACGGTTTCTCTCACCACTGGGATACATTCACATATTTTTCCATTCATAATAAAGTTAATAATTAGTTTCGGTATGTAAACTTCTGCTAATTATCGAACTATTTAGGGGGGTAAATTATCAGCCATAGCTGCAACAAAATGAATTATCAAATGGTAGAGTAAATTACTTATATACCCCCATTTAACCATAATATAATCTATGACCTATCAGCTCCTCAAATAATCAATATTTGACAAACACACAACACTGTGAATAATGGTCATTACAACTTCAGATGACAAAGCACAACCAAACCCGATCAGTTTGGTACTAATAGCTGCAACAATAGTGATTACCATGAGGTACAACAAAAATACTTATATACCATTATTTTACCATAATCTGAATATCATATTCTTAAACATCCGAAGTCATCAAACGTTTGACACTATTAAAATTGATTACTAAAACTTCTAACAACAGAAACACACGCAAATACAATCTCCAACAACAGGTTTTATCTCACAGATCTTTATATTGTTCTAGTTATTCAGTTATCAGTATCATATAATCACTTTCGAAACATGCAACTAAACACCATCAAAGAAAAGAACAAACTAACCTGATAATAATAGATTGATTTCCACCATCTGCAATGATCATTAAGAAAAATATATTAACATGTAAATCAAACAACTCAGTTAAAGTTCCTTAATTTGTTCTGCAACGCACCTTTCATCATATCATGGTATGCAGCATCAGCCACACCATATACGTGAGGTTTATCTGAACTCTTCTCTTTATAAGCTTTGACAAAATCATTTCCATATATATTGACATCTTTGAACGGATTTATTGATAATAACACGGGCCCTGCCTTACTCTGCAGACACAAACCAAAATCAAAGCCAACTATTTAACCACACAAAACAATTACAAATTCACAATATATAAGAGCATATAACATATAATAAGATGTCAATGAAACACATACATAAATTACATCATTTCTGTATCTATACTGAAGATTATGCAGCACTGATGGCTTGTTTAAATACTGAAGTTCAACAAGATCATTCACACCATCAAGACTTTCTGTATTTGCAGGCAAAAGCTCCCCTGTCGATACTGTGATGGCCTAAAAATAGCAACAGAAGTAAATTAGCATCAAATCATAGTAAAGAATTACGCCTAGGCGCAAAAAAAACGCCTTGCAAGATTCCAGCCAAATCCTATAGATTCCAACAGAATACAGCCAAACTGTTCTAAAACAAGAAAAATCGACCTAGAACCAACCGAAAACAGCCTAAACAAGCCTAAAACATGTCTAAAACCCCTAAAGATGTTATTTTTTTATCTCGACCTTTTCAATATTTGTGACCAGATTAAAGGTTGCTAAATGCTAATAGACTCACACTTCCATCTGATAGCGTAACAGAGGCTTCTTCACCAGCAGTTGATTTAATCTTTGCTAACTCCCAGTGATCCTCTCTAGGATTACACCATACCGACAAAATATTACATTCCTGCGTGAGGTTCTTCACATTTTTAACGAAATAACTGATACTGTTATTCAATTCGGTCCCCGAAGGAGTGGCGAGAGTCGCACCACCGTTCTCCAACAACCTTTGCCCGATGGAGTTCAACGATTTGCCAGCAGGTGCAGCTGCAGCCTCTTGCCCCCTTTCCTGCTTTTTGTTAGCTGAATTATGAGAATTATGAGAATTATGAGATACAACATGTTGCATAGCAAGCTTCGCCTGAATCAGCCGCTTCGGGAGGCGCGCTTTCGAGGTCGGCCGTGACGGTAAAGCCGGCGGCAAGTCCCTCGGTTTCGAATGCTCGCCGCCTTCCCCTTCGTCTCTCTGACGAAGAGAATCGAGCATTTCCTCTAGAGAACTCCGAGCTATCGAATGTGGTGAAGATAACATCCTTAACGAGTTAACGAGTTAACGAGTTATCGAATCTATAGCACCACACTCTTCAATCGAATCCAGAAAACCCTAAATTAATGAATAAACTGAAATAACTACGATTTAAAACACATGCAATGTCGATCGTAACAACATTGTCGAGAAAAACAACTCTCTAAACCCTAATTCAATCCAGATCAAAATTAAACGCCAATTCGAGAAACCGTTTCCGAGATTCAATCATTCAATTCGTCTCAAACCCTGTCAAAACCACAGGAGCCCAATCTGAACAACAACTGGCTACCGGAGATTGAATATCCCCCTCGAATTTTCAGATTTGACGAAAGAGGGAAATCACGCATTGAAAACACCAAAATCCAAATTGAACAGAATTAAGTAGGTTTTACACAAAAACCGATGGTGCGAGTCTATCTACTGATGAAAAACAGGGATTAGAACAACAGGAAGAAGATTAGAAGACGAAGATCGGTGAATTTTGTCCCCAAATTTGAACAGAAATGGATGGATTGATGAAAGGGTGAGAAACGAAGATGGGAGTTGAAAAGGAAAGTTTTAAAAAAAGCCTGTCGTGGATGATGTTAATTCATAAAAAGGGAAGGAAATGAAAACTGTGTGAATGATTTGTTTGTTTGTTTATTCAACGGGAAGTTTTGAATTTTTCAAGAACGTAGTGGTGGCGCTGCGCGGGGTGCCGTACGTGAAAAACCGAGCTACGGAAATGAAACTTTGGGGGTGGGTTTGGTGATAGTGTAAAATGATGGGAGTGAAATGTAAATTTTGAGGTGACAAACTGACAATATGGATAAACGAAGGAGTAAATTACAGAAATCGTCCTTGTGGTTAGTTCAAATTTTACTTTCGCCACTAGGTTTTAAAAATTACAGTTATGGTCCTAAAGTTTACAGTTTTGTAACATCTTTAGTCTCTGACGCTAACTGCTGTTAGATTTTACTACTAAGTCAGTGTAAAATGACAATTATACCCCAATCTTTTTATTTAAAAAAAAATCCAGTAGCGACAGTGGTGGTGATGGCGATGACGATGATAGAGGATTTTTTAGTTTTTTAAATAAAAGTGTAGGGGTATAATGGTCATTTTACACTGACTTAACAAAAAAACTAAAGGCAGTTACCATCAGGGACTATATGTTACAAAATTCAAACTTTTGAACCATAACTATAATTTTTAAAACTTAAAACGAAAAATAAAATTTAAACAAACCATGTGAACAATTTTCTTAATTTGCTCGAAACGAAATGTTTCTCGTCATGAAGGAGGTGAGTACACATAAGAGCTAATAATTATTTTTTAATATATGGAGAAAAATATGGAAAGTGCTTCTATCATCATATACATTTTCAATATGCCTTTTGGACTTGTATTAGGAAAAGTATATTATGATAATATACTATGCTTAAGTAAAATATTTGAATTTTGAAATGGAAAATTATTGACTAGCGAAAGGGACATGTTTAATTTGAATTTTTAAGGCGATCATGTGTGCACACACCATCGATTTTCAACAACTAAATTGAATTTGGTAATTAAAAATATAATAAATAAAAAGCTTAGTTTTTTTATACCTGTGACAACTTTCAAATGGTAGACATGGTACTTTTTTTATACTTGTAATATTTTTTCAAATAAATATACTATATAAAATTTAACTATTAAGGTATTGGATAAGATATTTTTATGTGATAATGGTTTAAATCTCTAAGGGTGTCAATGCCGTGGATAAATTTGATATTTTCATATGGTAAGAGTTTAAATTACATTGTTGAAAATAAAAGACGTTAAAAAACAAATTTCATGTTACTATGAATAGTAATTTTCCATCCAACCATGGTAACATGGTTTACCATGTGGTAGACCATTGTTTTATTTTTTTAAATTATTTTTTAACTTGTTTATTTATGACTTGTAACGTGACATGTTATGGTTAACCCGCTTAATTCATGGTTTGTCACGTGACATGTTATACTTAATTATTTATTTAAATCATCTATTTAATTGTTTTTAATATTTTGTTGTTATTAAAAGTTTTTTCCTTAGTTTTAGTTTTATGCAGTCGATTAATTTTTATGTATGTACAAATGTAACGGAGCATTAGGATTATACAAAACAAGCATCACAACATCTAATTTATACATAAGTAAACTCATAACGTTGTATTTTTTAAGAGCCAGAGATTTATATATTTTTTTTTTTGAACGGCGTTTGGAATTACTCCCCAAATCTCCAATACCCGAGTGAGCCTTCCTGAGACGGGATTGCAACCGTCCATACTGATTTTGACACTCCAGGCTTGGCTCACCCAGGAACACCATCAAGGAGGAAACTCACCACTTGAGAAAAACCCCCTTGAGTCAGATTTGAACTTGAGACCTCAAGGTCTCCAAGCTCTAACCTTCATCCCCATACCATTGAGACAAATGCACTTGGTAGCCAGAGATTTATATAATTATATTGATATTTTTAAGTCTAACGTATTTCAAAATTTGTATGGGCCCTTGGACGTGTATACTTTGAGTCTTAACGTCTAGGTATTTGTCGAATAGCCTTGTCCTTTATTTTTCTTCCATTTGTCCATAATATCATACAAAAATGTTTCCAAAAAAAGTGTCTTTAAAAACAGTTTTTAATAAGTGATTCAAAAGACATGCTAAAATATTACTATAGTCTATACATATGACATATATGATCAACGTCCATATGGATGTAACGCTACAAGTATCATTCTTATCATTTAAGGGTTATAAAATGATTTAAACTTCATACAGTTTGAGACAATAAGACCATCTACAACTTATATGTGTGTGGTTGTGTGTAGGTGATGGATGAACAAAGTGTTAAAGATGAATGACCGTGATGTAGACATATGTGACCGTTATGGAGACATTTTTATAGGCGGTTACGGTTAGGGTTATATATATGAACTTTCATATATAAGGTGATTTGTGTACAACGGGTACAAGGTGACCACGACGTCACGTGTACTTTAAAAAATTTAAAATTGTCCACGTGTGCATATAAACTGTACGAATCAATAAATATATGTCATATGTACTCTGTTAAGGGGGAAGCTTAACACAGGCCCGGTCCCTATCCATTTTTAGCTCTGTAGTGTAAATTTATACATGTTCAGTCCGAAAAACTTTTATATACTTAGTCCGGCCCATGACTTTCGGTCCCAAACGTCTTTTGGCCCAAGCTTCGCCACTGACTCTGTTGACTTTTTCTCAAAAATATTAATTTCATTAACTAATTAAAACTAAAATAATTTTTATATAGTGGGGGCCTAAGGCAAGTGATTGACTTTTTTTCACCCTTAAGTCGGCCTTGTCTGTTAAACGACAACAACGATTTAGTATTTGGAGCTACTGTGTGGTTAAACGATGCTCGATATACGATGGGTACACTTCTTCTTACATGTCGTAGCAGGTGAAAGTAGGTTATCGTTTTTATATATTTAAATTTTAAATGTTGTGCTAAATTATCATATCCATTGGCGAAACTTCACCGAAAACTTCGCGGGGACAAAAAGACACGGATCAGCGGTTCTGAATATATATAAAAAAATTATAAAAATTAGCACTTCGACCTAAAAAACCGGAGAGAGGGAGGGGGGGGGGTTGCCCCCGCGGTCTCCACTATCCTTTGCCCATGATCATATCATTGTCTTTATATGCGGGCATTCACGATGGGTACACCTTCGCATGTACCACAGGCATCCACTAAAGGCTCGTATGAAAATTTTATTTTTAAGTTGTTATGAAAAGAGATGACTACATAAACACATAATTTGATTATAAAAATTAGTGTTGGGTTCTATAGAAAAACTAATATTTTGCTAAAAAACCAAACAACCAAGAAAAAAAATATTTTTTTAACTTTTTTTTATATGTTTCTTTCATGATTTTAAAAATACTGAAAAAAGAAAAACATTTTAAATAATTAAAAAAAATAAAATAAATTTCGGATTTTAGTTTGAAATTAATAATACGCTATGCAACAATAATATAAAATTGGTTTATGAATGTCAATTCTTTGTTTTTTACATTATTCGCATAAACCACGTCCATATTTAAGTTAAGTTTCTTATTTTTAAGTAGTTTAGTTATGATGCACTAATAAAAAATCACTAAACTTTTTATTTTTAATTTTTTTTCTATAAATAAAGTTAATAAAATTATAGACCTTTTTTTGTGAAATTCTTTTTAAAAAATTATTAATATATAAAGAAGTTATAGAGAAAAAAAATTGTTTTTTGATTTTCTGGATAATTATTGGTTTTTTGTATATCTGTTCCCATCAAAATTAATACCACATTCATTTATATTTCTATGTAATATCTCTAAATAAATAAATAAATAAAGATTGATATAAAATAACTTACATTATCTCTAAATAAATAAATAAATAAAGATTGATATAAAATAACTTACATTATCTCTAAATAAATAAATAAATAAATAAATAAAGATTGATATAAAATAACTTACATTGGCATGTGGTAAAAATCATGATCCAAATTGAAATGGATTAAACTGGTCACCACATTCTCATCATTTCCTTTTACATGTCCACCATGTGGATCTGCGAGGGAAGCATGATCATAGGGGTAATACGGTCATTTTCTTTTTCATCACCATTCGCCTACATCATGGTTTATTTTACTACATCAAATAATCGTATTTAACAAATAATAACTTCATGGTGTAATGAATTGTATCGAGACCTTGTTTATGTTTAGGTTCATCTTGTTTAATTTAAAAGAGTTCACTTGTTAGTTATATTTTAAAGTATAGTCTCAAATTCAAAACTACCTTTCAAGCTCAATCTCAATTCACGCTAGACTTGTTTGTTGCGTGTTAATTAACTTAATTATCTTTCTATACTAATAAACAAAGTTTTCTTATTCTGTCACTTATGATTTTGTCGAGGTAATATTGCCTTCGAAATTTGATTTGAAAAAAAAAATAACAATAATAACTTAGAAACACGGGAATCTCTTTAACCTGTCAAACCCGACCCATTAAATATTTTTCTAATCGGAATCATATTCTCAAATCATTCAAGAACATCTAGGGTTTGAAAACCACCTCTCTTCAACTCTCTAGTTAGTGATTTTCATCCGATAATATGTGAATTTCATCAGGTAATCATCATCAATATCAATCATGTTCGGCTATTTTCTATTGTTTTCACGAATATGTGTTTATAATGCCGTTTCTTTCTCTTCTCTTTGTACGTTAATGTTTATTCCGATTAGGTTTTAAGTTCCTTTATTGATTTTAGTTTTGTTCACCTATAATGAATCGCAATAAATCTATTTTTTTTTTTAAGATGATGAATCTGTTTATAAATCTGCTTGGTTTTAGTTGTGATTAATCACGAATTTGTTTCTAAATATATGTTTCGGGTAAAAAATTTGTAAAAACTAAATTTAATACTTTTATGTTTTTCTTTTTGTTTGTTTTGATTTTAGTGTTTGCATTTTTACCGTGTTGGATGGTGAAGATTTAACATTTATTATACATCTTTAAAGTTCTAAGTTCTATTTCATATGATTATTTGGTATGAAACTTATTTACATTTTTTTTTTAAATGTTCAAGTTTTCTTCGGTTTTAACTTCGTTACATGTGATTATTGTGTATGAATTTTGATTGCAAATGTTTGATGATGAAGATTTAACCTTTGATTTCCTTGATGTATTTTAATATGTTTTTTTGTTTGTTATACGTTTTCCTTCATTATATTCTTATTAGGTTATAAGTTTTAAGTAATATTTCTAATTTAACATTTTTATGTACGTTCTCAGAAATAAACATGTTATATTTTTCAAGATTATCCTGGATGTAAACTATATGTACTTTGGTTTGTGTTTTAATCTTTAACATGCTTTCAATTTTATTTTGTTATGCTTCATTATCATTCTTTCATTTAATTCACTTATCACATATTAATATAATTTTGACATGTGGAATATCCGTGTAAGTCCCTTGTCATTCTTTCAAGTTATTTGTCATGGATGCCTATACCATTCAAACTTATGTTCTTTGACCATATGTCAAAAACAGTATGTGTAGTGTCCTCATACTCGTCTGCAAAGGATCACACTAAGCCTTGTTTCCTACATAAAAACTCTTCTTGATCATTGACTGTGTTGTTTCGATCGGTACACCCTAACTCTACCATTCCCACAACCTCGTCCCTACTCGTTTCGTCGTTCGTCAAAACTCGCACCACCAATTCATCGGTTGCGATTTTGGTCATGTGATTAAGCAAACAAAAGTGTTCCTTGATCTTGTTTTAATTTTTCCTCCATTGAATTATCTCTTTGTAGGGCTTTAGCCTTCCTATTAGACATCAAAACAACATACCACATGTTTCTCTAACTGACATATTTTTGTTTTTCTTTTTCCTTGTATCAATCTCCATGAGTAAACAACAATCCACCATTGTCCTTTTTTTTTACCTTGTACCGCACAAATTGATCTTCAAAATATCGTCTTTTAATTCTTCCCCATGGTCTCATTCTTCGCTTTGGTTCATTGGTTGTTGCTCGTTTTTCACACCCCTGTTCTTTCTTGATCATCTAACGCCGCTCTAATACCAATAAAATGATATCAACAACAAACGAGTATGAAAAACGGGAGGTTTTTTAATCAATCGACTTTTACATTTTCTTGACTTTAAAAACCCATAAAAAAGTACAAATAAACTTGCCACCTATTTATAAATAAGTGAGATAACCTGAAAACTAAACTACCCCTAACAGAAAATAAACTCTAATAACTCTTAAACATATTAAAACTCGTGTTACACTAAAAAATAAAAATATCTCACAAACAAAAATACAACGTCAATAATTATATGTCATTAGTGGTGTGTACATAGTCTCTCCTTTAAGAAAAATAGTGTTCAGGCCCGTGCGATGCACGGCCGGGGGCCAATTTTAAACGGCGCTTAGGTGTTATTTTTCTATATATGTATGTAAATTTGTTTTATGACAACGGTGATTGTAATTAAATATAATATTATATGAAGAATCGAATAGCGTTACATATTGTTTGATGGAAAGTTGGCTTCCATACGGGTATAAATGTCAAGTCTTGCTGCGTCCGCATCCCTACGTAGACTATTGAGCCTGTGTAGCTGTGACCGTTTAGTGCGAGTAGCATCATTCAGCATTGATGCAGCAGCATACCGAAATGGAGACGGATGTAAGCCTATGACAGCCTCTAGCAGTTGTTTGTTTTCGGCCAGACGTCGTTCAACAACCTCTATAGCAGCATCGAGTTCACTGACTATCTCGTTGTGGCTTGCAATGAAGTAGTTTCTGACGTAATCTTCCATAATCTAAGAATGAAGAAGATACATAAAGTTTGTAGAAAAGATGTTATTTTGAGTAACACAGAACAGTTAATATAACAGAGATTTAAGTAATGCATCAAAATTATCCGATTTATCTCTGTATATCTTCTCATTTGATGCATGTAAGGGTAACTGTAAATACTACTCTGGATAAACAGTTGTATATAAATTATATTAAGACATCAAATAAGGTTATCAGATATCAATCAGATTCCTTCAAGGCCCAACAATGCTTTGCAAACTAATATGGAACATAATTTACCCGAAACGGATAAACAATGTCGTGATAACAATCTGGTTTTTAAATCAATTTGTATGTGGAACATAGTAAACTGTTGGAAATAAATAGTTGATCTAAAGAGAAATTGTATGAATAAAATTATATGAATATACAATGAAACTGGAGACTCAAACAAAAAGAACATATGAAGTTAAATTACGTTTACATATTTTCAAGATTTTAGTATGTTCTGAAACGAATGTGTGAGTAAATAGATAATAATATGAGTACGTGTAGAATTTCGTAACTCCGTACCTTGTTGTATTGGAATGGTTGGTTTGTATCCCCTTTGTAGCGCCTGTGTAAAGGAATAGATGCCTGCAACGATGACAACCAGGATGTTATGCTCTTCGTATCCAGTGTCTGTAAAAAGACAATAAACGAATGTTGTATTACTTACGTTTTCCGGTCCGAAGAATGTTTTTTATTTGTTATGTTTTTTGGATGACCGGAATTTTATAGACGGGAAGTTAAAGATTAGTTATTTAAAGTCGGCGTCGCCTGAGTTTCCTTCCCACCGTTTTTGCCGTCGTTTCGTTTTAAATTCCAATCGGGTCAAAGGAGAGTTTGTATATGGAGTTAAGAACCGGGCTACAATCTATGGGAACTGGGCCTGGGATTTTGTAATGGTATTAGCATTATATTTTGTAACGGCCCAACATGAATTAGTGGTGAAAAAATAAATGGTAGTGAACCGGGCTACATTTTCTATATGGAACGAAAATGATGTTCTGTTAATTCTCTTTTAAAAATTTAATATGTTCCTCTTTTATTTGTCATCATCTTCTGTTAGACATAAGTTTGTCATGGGGTTTTCATGTGATTATTTGTATTGGTTTTATCCTCCTCATAATGCATGTCATGTTCTTTGATTTTTTTTACAAATTTACAATGTCCTTTTCTATGTTTATGATATACTGTTAGACATTAGATGATAATGGGGTGTGTATGTGATTATTTGGATTCATGTATCTTCTATGTATAAGGCTTGATGATTGTTTAATTGTCTGTTCATCCTTATTTTAATTGTTTCATTACAATGACTTTCCTTATTTTAATCTATTTTAAATAAGTCAGTCTATCCGTTGATTTTGTAACGGTTTTTTCCCGGTGAGGGAAATAATTTAATGTATTAATTTCGAAAATATGTCTTGTTGTGACCTTTTGCTGGGGTTGTTATTTTATTTTAAAGAAGTGTACCTTCTTTAAGGAGTATGTCTATAAATATTGTTTTAATTTGTATATAAAGGAAAATAAAATATCATCCAGAATGAGTTCAAATAGCGAAAAGTTTTAGAAGCGACAATCTTGTTAGTTTTCATAGAGCATAAATAGTTATAAACGTCGTGGACATATGCCAAAATAATATAGAAGCAAGTTAGGAATAATTGAAGCTGTATATAGTAAAGCAAGTACATTATAAGAAAGAAACAAAGTCTAACAGACATGGAAGATGGTAGTGCCGTCCGCTTGGTCACGCTCTCCATCAGTTTACATTATAAGAAAGAAACAAAGTCTAACACCATTTTCATTGTATGCACAAACCTCTATTTTGTCAGCCTTCTTCCATTTTAAACAAATCTTTTGTATACCACTCCTAGTGAATGCATTTAGGAAAGAGACCCAAGTGTCATCTTCAGCTCCCCACAATCCCTTACCAAGGTTAGTTATGTTCACATTAAATTTGTTCCTTTGGTAGTCAACAAAGCGAATAGCGGTGCAGTTTTTGGGCAAATGTCGTGTAAATAGGAGGGGGAATACCTACATACAGATTATATTATTATGTATCTTTTATAATTTTTGTGTACATTGTAGTTGTTTAATGACTACGATAAAGGGTCACATATTGGGTGGAAAGTTGAACTCCATGCGGTTGTCGATTTCTTTCGCTGATGCCTCCGCATCCCTGCGTAAAGATTGAAGCCTTCGCAATTGTGCTTGTTTCGTACGAAGGGCATCAGTAAGCATCGATGCAGCAGCATAACGGAAGGGAGAGGCGTCCAGCCGAAGCACAGCGTCCAAAACTTGGTTGTTTTCTGCTATGCGTTGTTCAAGCACTTGTATGACGGCCGATAGTTCACTTATGATGTCATTGTGGCTTGCAATGAAAAAAAATTTCACATAATCCTCCATTACCTAAGAAGAGATATGAGTAGCAATTAGCATTATGCATAATGATAGAGATTTGTGTTGTGTAATTGTCTTCTCATCAATTTCCAAGTAATGAAATAAACAGTTCCTTTTTTAAACAGATTAAGCAGTAGACATAGTAATATCTTTGATTTAATAAAACTTATGAATGGAGAGTTTGTTTGTATGACCAAACGTCCAGTATGCAGGAAATCATTGGCCAATTTTGTTTATTCTTTTAAAGGTAAAATAATGAAGCAAAATTTATTTTCCCGGGAGACATATGTTTATGGATTGGATACAGTTTTTATAACAGTAAGTTGTTTCCAAGAAAGTAGGATTAAATATTGTTTTGCATTTGATATAGCATGTTAAATGTAGACTCTGATCACATATGAAAAGATAGTTGGTACATAGGCATAGAATTAAACGGTACATGCAAAGAGAAATAATATATAAAGTTAAATGACGTTCACAGATGAAGGAAAGATTACTACTTTCATAAACGTCGTGACTGTATGACGTAAAGAACTGTTACCTTTTTCTGTTGGAATGGTTTGTATTACTTGCCGTTGGAGCGCCTGTATGCAGTAAGATGTGCCTGCGATGATGAAAACCAGATTGTTATTTCCTTTCTAAAAAGTTATTGCATGAAGACGATGAACGAATAACGAATGCCTTACGTTTTTCCGGTGAGATGAATGTTGTGGATTTCTGACGGTTGTGTAGAGGGCAGTTATAGGCGGAGACTGAAAAGTTGTTTTTAAGACAATTGCTCTTTCAGTTCCCGTAGGACCGTTTGTCTGCCGGGACGGTTTTTAACGAATGGGATGAAAACCCAATGTCTGTATTGGGTTAAGAAGGGTGTTCAAAATTATAGGGTCTGGGCCTGGGCCTGGCGTTTTAGAAGATCATAGAGGGGCAGTTGGGCACTCGTTTACAACCCAATTTGTTTGTAAATGATTTAACACTTTGTGATAGAAAGAAAGTATATATCTAAGATCATATATATTGTTCTTATATTAAATAAACGACTAACATAAGTTACTTGCTAACACCTATTCTTTTCATTGAAATAAAATTGGGGATAACCGGATGGCCAATGGATGTTCATTTTGAACCTTTTGAGACCGCAGCTCCTGCCAACCGTTTATTCCCATATGTTTCGTTGTTCAACATATTATGCCATCCCATTAGTTTGACCTGCTTAGGTGAACTTTTTTTATGGGATAAACACAGTATTTAAAATTGGGCCTTATATTCCAACATATTCACTAAATCTTGACCAACAATAATAAAATTTCAGGAGGGAACATCTAATTACTTGGAAGAATTAATGTTGCTGTGTTGTTATATGATTGTTGCTGCAAGTTTCTTTCTACATATGGTGCCTGTGTGTATACGTGAGTTTATTCGTGCGTATTTAATCATGAACTTATGATAAATGCTTGTCATAAGTTTGTTGGCAAGTGAATTAGTCAAAAGACCGTGGTGGTTGTTGTACAATGCTAATTCTAAGCAGGTCTTCATTGTGCTAGAATATGCAATTTCTTTAGGTATATGGTTATGGTTAAACATTCGTGTTCCTTTTGTTTTGTCTAAATCAGTAAACATTAGATGTGAAGGTCCTATATTTTAATTTTATAAAGAACAACATGTAACAAACATAAATTAGTAATTGATTTCCAGTACGGGCCATCCGCCAAATTAACCAACATACCATATACGTACATGGTATTAGTATGAACCTGAATGGTTTAACGTGAGAATTAGATTGTATGTAAAATAGTTATCGGTTTAGAACCATCATCACTATAGCATTCATAGTTAACGATATGCCCACAAAAGTAAGTTAGAAGTTGTTTTAAGTTTCCCAAAGTTGATTGGGTTGATGACATAAGAAAGGTTAACAGACATAAAACACGGTGGCACCACCTCTATGGGCATGGTCCTCGTGAAGCTCAAACCGTAACAGCTTGTGGCGTGGGAGCCCCGTCAGCTGGAAGAAAAGTGCCCAATCTCCTCGCATTCTTAGCCGAGGATGCATGCCATCGTGCCCCGTCCAGACAATTTTGACCGGAAAGTTCGCCAGTCCAAACCTCAGAATTCCTTCATTGCCCATGTGCATGCTGTGCTGCCGGACCAGTGCTTTTGGGATTGACTGCAAAAGGAAATTATTATTCGAATGTTGAAGCAATTGTTAATGATAACCATGCATTTTAAAAAACAACAAAGCAGTTTTCTCCTTAGTAAAAGTACCAGTAGGTGGGTATCCACGTTATATGTTGACAGCTGCTTGAAGTAATGTGGAGCGTCATCATTATGAACGTGTGTGGACATGGACAGTGGACAGCAATGCTCGGGATCTTCATACAGCGCCATACCCCAGCTGTGGAACACAGTAACTCCACAGTTGTGACTATGGTGGTGGTCACTTCCAAGGTGTGTAAAAACCACCCATTTCCCTGGTTCAATCTTGTTTTCAATATAAAAGAGGGGCCAGTTTCGGCCACCAACTCCTACTGGAAGCTGCTGGTGCGTTTGTGGGTCGGTTTGCAAAACGACATTGACCACGGCATCCTGTTTTGCCGCCTGGAGTTTTACTGTATTTGGACCTGATTTTGATCTGGACTGCGGAAACTCTATGGCTACAACCTATATTTTAACAATGTTGAGTATTAGGAAACTACTTAAAGGGGCATAACTTAATAGGGGTGGAAAGTTGTATTCTTTTATATATTTTTCATGGGGTAAGCAAAGGACGATACTGTGCGGAAGTAAGTAGTTAGCATAATACGCCATATTATTTTCCCTCCATGATTAACGGTAGATGAGGTTCAACGGGTAGAATTGTTCAAGATGAGCCGACAGGTGTTTTGAATTTTCCCATGTGTAAATGTGGTGAGCAACTGCTTGGGCATTGGAAGGTGTATATTATGCAGACATCTGGGTTAGTGGTGTCTTATTTCTTTTATGACATATGATATGTGTGAAGTATCATGGATAAATATGAAAGTTAGTAGTTTTCTACATCTATACATATATGTTTTATGTTTCATATAATTGAAATTGGTCTCAGTTTAGAATTGTAAATTATGTAATTGTACCTTTTTTTTAAATAGTAAATATACAATTAATATGCTTTTGAAACTGCGTAGTTGTGTTATTATGTGAGAGTAGCTACTTCCTGTCATATGCATGGCATCCAAATAGTAGTAGAAGGAAGTTACTATGTTAAGAATCGTATGAGAAATTAAACTCTCTACGGGAAACAAAGTTAGCTGACCTTTGGTTCTTCTGTTTCATCAGCCGACTCAACCTTCACCTTCAGAGCGTTACTGTGAAGGTTGTTTGGTAGGAACTTTGAGGCAAATAGGTGTGGCAGCAGCTGTGTTCAAAAAGGTAAGCCGTCATATTAGTAACCACGTACATTTGTGTTTTAAAAAAGTAGCGGATAATAGCGGCGGTTAATGTGTTATATGTCATGGAAGGGGAAATAGAACCTCTGTATGGTATGATTTGTCATCTGCCTGGATGATACAGGAGTGAACAAACTCCTGCCCATTTAGCCTGTTTCTGATTTCAAGACCCTCTTTGTTGAATGCAGCAACATGAAGCTTGTCAACCTTCTTCCATGTGAGACAAACCTTGTCTATACCACGGTCAATGAGTGCATCTACAAAAGCCAACCATGTGGCGTCTTGAACCTCCCACACATTATTACCAAGGTAATTAATATTGACTCTGAATTTATTTTTCAGGTAGTCAACCAGGCGAAGTTGTGTGCAGGTTCTTGGCAGTTGGTAAGTGAAGGGGACGGGGAAAACCTACATAAAAGTATATAAGTATGTGTATACTATAGTATCTGGTAAGCAGGTAACCTTTTATAAGAAGACTAACCACTCCACGTGGTGCTTCACCATCCGGGATAAGATGAACCACCAGTTTATAAGGCATCTGCAGACAATTAGAAGGTACATCATATTCGTGACATATAGTTATAGTGGAATCAGGTAAAATGTATAGGATACGCTACAAAAATTGAAACTTTATTATTAAACCGATTCAAGTAAGGCAAGGATATTAAGGAAATACAGAAATGTAATGAGAGTAGAATTTTAGATTACTCTGTAGTGTAGACAGTAGGAACCTAATGTTATTACTATAGAACCACCTATGGAAACTTTAAAATCTGTAACTGTTTGCTAATTGGTACATTTATGCGTTCCCCGTGAAACTTTTATGATGATGCTGTTTGAAGGGCTGGGGACATGCAGTATTCTTTCTGGGTACATAATTAGTTGGTCGTGATAGCGCGTATAGAGGGCGAACATGTTGTAGCAATAACAACCGTGTTGTAACAATAAGAGCAGGGCATAGAAAAAGACACAACATGTATGTAGTGCTTTCGTCATCCT
>JBCNJP010000002.1:9950879-10019959 GCA_039602395.1 Deinandra increscens subsp. villosa | reverse complement strand
GATTAACGCGCTTAATTCATGGTTTGTCACATGACATGTTATACTTAATTATTTATTTAAATCATCTATTTAATTGTTTTTAATATTTTGTTGTTATTAAAAGTTGTTTCCTTAGTTTTAGTTTTATATAGTCGATTAATTTTTATGTATGCACAAATGTAACGAAGCATTAGGATTATACAAAACAAGCATCAGAACATCTAATTTATACATAAGTAAACTCATAACGTTGTATTTTTTAAGAGCCAGAGATTTATATAATTATATTGATATTTTTAAGTCTAACGTATTTCAAAATTTGTATGGGCCCTTGGACTTGTATACTTTGAGTCTTAACGTCTAGGTATTTGTCAAATAGCCTTGTCCTTCATTTTTCTTCCATTTGTCCACAATATCATACAAAAATGTTTCCAAAAAAATGTCTTTAAAAACAATTTTTAATAAGGGTGGGGGTATCCCATCGGCAACCTCAAAATTTCCGGCATACTTTCGGCAACTCACTCCCCCCTCTTCGGCAACCTGCGGCATCGGCATTCTTTGGATGTTTTCCGGCATATTTATGCCGATGGATACCGAAATATTTTGTGTGTTGGTGTGGTCCCCACTTCACCAAACAATCAAATTTTACCTACAAATCATGAAATAACCATACCCTTCATTTCTATAACCATCTCTACAAACTTATTCTCTCTCCTCTCATTGGTTGAAAAGTTTGTTTCAATTTTTTTTTAAACAACCATACCCCCACCCTAAGTGATTCGAAAAACATGCTAAAATATGACATATATGATCAACATGACAACGTCCATATGGATGTAACGCTACAAGTATCATTCTTATCATTTAAGGGTTATAAAATGATTTAAACTTTGTTAGGTTTATACGCACGCGGAAGCAACACAAACGATCAACGAACACTGCAGAAAAATAACGAACACGAGAACACACAAGGATTTACGTGGTTCGGTCGATGTGACCTACGTCCACGGGCTGCAACCAGGATTTTTATTGCTTTATGCCTCACACCTCTCGTGATACAGGATTACAAGTACTAGCCACTATATATAGAGATACAATTAGGGTTAACAACTTAATCCCCAAGAAAACTACTAACGGGCTATAATTAAATAAAACGGGCCGGGTCTTCAATTTAATTAATCTGCCACTGAAAGTCTTCTAAACCGGATTAGGCCCAAACCAATCGAGCCTCCACAAAACCCAACAATCTCCCACTTGGAGGCTTGATCATCTTCAACTGCCATCCACTACTGTGAATACTTGTACGTCTAGTAATCCTTATCAACTATCCTGGTTGCATCGGCCTTTTCATCAGTCAACTGAAAGGCCCGTTGAAGCTCCACCGAGCTCCAACACATCAGTCATGGCGAAATATGCCCCTGACTCATTCTCCGTCCCTACCGGCTCCCACAGACACGCACTGCCGGATCCTGGAACACCATGAGAATAAACACTCTCCGAATAAAGCAGATAATCCTCTGGAGAGATTTTAACAGCTGGAGTACTGGTTCTCGCAACCCACTGTCTAGTAACTCTGGCTGAAGCTTTGACTGGCTGACTACCAATCCTCCCACTGCCACGAAAACCCTTGACACGTTTTCCTGAACCTTTCCTAGCACGTTCAACCTGAATCTGACCTGTGGCTCTGGGTTTGTCATCTGCAAAATAAACCTTCTTCTGCCCACGAGACTCTGTGAACCGGATTTTGTTTTTCTTCTGATCTGGGACGGTCACTCCCTCAGATGGTAAGCTAACCATATACAACGAACCTTGTTTCTTTCCTCGAGCAATAACTAGATTCCCCTTAACAACTTTCCATTGCCCGTTTCTGAACTTAACCTCATGTCCCTGTTCATCCAACTGTCCAACAGAAATCAAACGTTTCTTCAAACCTGGAATAACTCGGACATCCTTCAAAGTCCATGAACCGGCTAAAGTTTTTAGATCTATGTCACCCATGCCCGTCACGTCAAGAACCTCATCGTTCGCTAGCCTTACCTTTCCAAAATCACCATCTTTTAAATTCTGCAATGCTTCACCGCTGTGGGTAGCATGGAATGAAGCACCAGAATCCATAACCCAGGAATCCACCATGCTCTCTACACTACAAACCAAAGCATCATCTTCTTCATCAGTGTAGTTTCCTGCATAGTTTGCTTGTTTCTTTTCATTCGGACATTGATTCCTAAAATGCCCCACCTCCTTGCAGTTCCAACATGTTACCCCAGAGTGATCCCGAGTCTTTGACTGACTCCTCTGTCTGTTCCTGCTCCCACCACCTCTGCTATTTTTTCTACCTCTACTGACATTTAACAACCCACTTGATGATTCCCCAGAACTCTTTCTTCTGACATCCTCACCCAGAATGAGATCACGAATCTTCTCAAAAGTGAATTTATCGGTTCCTGAATTACTAGTAACCGCTGTAACCGTTCCAGACCAACTGTCAGGCAATGACGATAGCAATAGCAAAGCTTGAACTTCATCATCGAACTTAATGCCCACGGACACGAGTCTGGCTAAGATCGAATTCAACAGATTAACATGCTCGGTAACTGAACTGCCTTCTTTCATCCTTGTGTTAACCAACTCACGAATTAAGAAGACCTTATTTGCTGCCGACGGCTTCTCGTATATGTTAGAAAGAGCCAACATCATACCACTAGCAGTGGTCACCTCCATGATGTTAAATGCCACACTTCTAGTCAATGACAACGTGATAACTGCCCTCGCTTTCTTGTCTTTTAATTCCCACTCGGTTGGTTCCATCTTTTCCGGTCTCTTCCCTGTTAACACAACATCAAGATCTTTCTGACACAATGCAGCCTCAATCTGCATCTTCCACCAACTAAAATCTGTACCGTTAAACTTATCGATTGAAAATTTCCCATCCTCTGCCATGTTAAACACAAACACGACTAATAGAAACTGAATCGAAATAAACAAAGAACAAAACTGAAACAACTGAAACAGAAAACACCTTATTCACGTTTCTCTGATCTTCACAAACGATACTCTGAACACTGTTGGTCAAGTCGTTTTCACAAACTGATCTTTAAACCCTAATAATTTATAATGCTCCTCGATGACAAAAGAAAACAAAATAACAAGATTGTTTTTTTTTTCTTTTTCTTGTCTGCCGCCACAACCAAAAAATTGGAATTCTTTTTCTCGTCCGGCGTACACAAATAAAATAAAACTAAAACAATCTCTTATTTTTTCTTTTCTAACCTTCGACTGAAGCAAGATCAATAAATTAAATTGCGCCGACTCGAAGACTTCTGCTCGAACTCAAAACAATATTCTCGGCGGACTTGCAAAGAATTAACCAAAGGGATAACCTCTAAATCTTGATCGGAGGTTGGGTAAAGAAGCCTTGCTGCCGTCTTCAACCCTAATCGATCCAACTCTTCTGCTTGAACGGATCTCCGGTGTAAATAACGTAGCTCTGATACCACTTGTTAGGTTATACGCACGCGGAAGCAACACAAACGATCAACGAACACTGCAGAAAAATAACGAACACGAGAACACACAAGGATTTACGTGGTTCGGTCGATGTGACCTACGTCCACGGGCTGCAACCAGGATTTTTATTGCTTTATGCCTCACACCTCTCGTGATACAGGATTACAAGTACTAGCCACTATATATAGAGATACAATTAGGGTTAACAACTTAATCCCCAAGAAAACTACTAACGGGCTATAATTAAATAAAACGGGCCGGGTCTTCAATTTAATTAATCTGCCACTGAAAGTCTTCTAAACCGGATTAGGCCCAAACCAATCGAGCCTCCACAAAACCCAACAAACTTCATACAGTTTGAGACAATAAGACCATCTACAACTCATATGTGTGGTTGTGTGTAGGTGATGGATGAACAAAGTGTTAAAGATGAATGACTATGATGTAGACATCCGTGACCCGTGACTGCTATAAAGACATTTTTATAGGCGGTTACGGTTAGGGTTATATATATATGAACTTTCATATATAAGGTGATTTGTGTACAACGGGTACAAGGTGACCATGACGTCACGTGTACTTTGAAAAATTTAAAATTGTCCACGTGTGCATATAAATTGTACGAATCAATAAATATATGTCATGTTTACTCTGTTCAGGGGGAAGCTTAACACATGCCCGGTCCGTATCCATTTTTAGCCCGTAGTGTAAATTTATACATGTTCAGTCCGAAAAACTTTTATATACTTAGTCCGGCCCATGACTTTCAGTTCCAAACGTCTTTCGGCCCAAGCTTCGCCACTGACTCTGTTGACTTTTTCTCAAAAATATTAATTTCATTAACTAATTAAAACTAAAATAATTTTTATATAGTGGGGGCCTAAGGCAAGTGATTGACTTTTTTTCACCCTTAAGTCGGCCTTGTCTGTTAAACGACAACAACGATATAGTATTTGGAGATATTGTGTGGTTAAACGGTGCTCGGTATACGATGGGTACACTTCTTCTTACATGTCGTAGCAGGTGAAAGTAGGTTATCGTTTTTATATATTTAAATTTTAAATGTTGTGCTAAATTATCATATCCATTGGCGAAACTTCACCGAAAACTTCGCGGGGACAAAAAGACACGGATCAGCGGTTCTCAATATATATAAAAAATTATAAAAATTAGCACTTCGGCCTAAAAAACTGGAGAGAGGGAGGGGGGGGGGGGTCGCCCCCGCGGTCTCCACTATCCTTCGCCCATGATCATATCATTGTCTTTATATGCGGGCATTCACGATGGGTACACCTTTGCATGTACCACAGGCATCCACTAAAGGCTCGTATGAAAATTCTATTTTTAAGTTGTTATGAAAAGAGATGACTACATAAACACATAATTTGATTATAAAAATTATGGTTGAGTTCTATAGAAAAACTAATATTTTGCAAAAAACCAAATAACCAAGAAAAAATTTATTTTTTTTAAACTTTTTTTTATATGTTTCTTTCGTGATTTTAAAAATACTGAAAAAAGAAAAATACTTTAAATAATTAAAAAAAAAATTCGGATTTTAGTTTGAAATTAATAATGCGCTATGCAACAATAATATAAAATTGGTTTATGAATGTCAATTCTTTGTTTTTTACATTATTCGCATAAACCACGTCCATATTTAAGTTAAATTTCTTATTTTTAAGTAGTTTAGTTATAATGCATTATGCAATACTATTAATACTATTGTATGATGCACTAATAAAAAATCACTAAACTTTTTATTTTTAATTTTTTTTCCATAAATAAAGTTAATAAAATTATAATTTTTTTTGTGAAATTGTTTTTAAAAATTACTAATATATAAAGAAGTTATAGAAAAAAAATATTGTTTTTTGGTTTTCTGGATAATTGTTGGTTTTCTGTATATCTTTTTCCATAAAAATTAAGATGACATTCATTTATAATTTATATTTCTATGTAATATCTCTAAATAAATAAATAAATAAATAAAGATTAATATAAAATAACTTACATTGGCATGTGGTAAAAATCATGATCCAAATTGAAATGGATTAAATTGGTCACCACATTCTCATCATTTCCTTTTACATGTCCACCATGTGGATCTGCGAGGGAAGCATGATCATAGGGGTAATACGGTCATTTTCTTTTTCACCACCATTCACCTACATCATGGTTTATTTTACTACATCAAATAATCGTATTTAACAAATAATAACTTCATGGTGTAATGAATTGTATCGAGACCTTGTTTATGTTTAGGTTCATCTTGTTTAATTTAAAGGAGTTCACTTGTTAGTTATATTTTAAAGTATAGTCTCAAATTCATAACTACCTTTCAAGCTCAATCTCAATTCACGCTCGACTTTTTTGTTGCGTGTTAATTAACTTAATTATCTTTCTATACTAATAAACAAAGTTTTCTTATTCTGCCACTTATGATTTTGTCGAGGTAATATTACCTTCGAATCTTTCTATACTAATAAACAAAGTTTTCTTATTCTGCCACTTATGATTTTGTTGAGGTAATATTACCTTCGAATTTTGATTTGAATTTTTTTTTTAACAATAATAACTTAGAAACACGGGAATCTCTTTAACCTGTCAAACCCGACCCATTAAGTATTTTTCTAATCGGAATCATATTCTCAAATCATTCAAGAACATCTAGGGTTTGAAAACCACCTCTCTTCTGAAGATTAAATTGATAACATACATGAACATAGAACTCAAAAACGAGAGAATCTTATTGAACTCGAAGAAGAATTACAAAATGGAATGGACTGAATCAAACAAATATGACCTAACCTGCTACTTATACCTAATCAGCTATTAACAGCCATTTAACAAACTTTTAAACAGAATTTACACATTCAGTCCTCACACTTTATTCAGAATTACAGAACTAACTCAAAGTTATTAACAAGTTATTAATAACTCTAACAATCTCCTCCCTAATTCTGAATTCTTGATTTCTTCAACTTTTTACACTCAGCAACATTAAATCCAACTAGTAACAATCCAACATTAGCAGCATACACCAGTGATCCATAGATTTATGTGTATGATGTGTTGAACTCCCACTATTATTTGGATTTGAAATGTTCCTGAACTCCAAAATGTTTCTTCATTTCCGCAAATTTGCTTCTGGTCAAAGACTTTGTAAGACCATCAGCCTTCTGCTGCTCACTTCTTACAAACTCAACCTCTATGTCCCCTCTATCAATGCACTCCCTGATAAAGTGAAATCTCAGATTGATGTGCTTTGATCTCCCATGAAATACTGGGTTCCTCATGAGAGCTATTGCAGACTTATTGTCCACAAAGATCTTCACTTTCTCATGCTTCCTTCCTGTTAATTCCTCCAAGAACCTGGACAACCACAATGCCTGACAGGCTGCTGTTGTTGCAGCCATAAACTCAGCCTCACAGCTGGATAAAGCCACTGTTTTCTGCTTCTGTGAGTGCCAAGAAACTGCAGCCTTGTTATAAAAGAAAGCATCCCCTGATGTGCTTCTACCATCATCTATATCCATCATATGGTTACTATCACTATAACCCTCTAACTCACCACTGGTTCCAAACCTATATAGTAAACCACAATTCACTGTCCCCTTTATATATCTTACTATATGCTTAACAGCCTTAAGATGAGCTTCCTTAGGTTCCTGCATGAATCTACTCACATAGCTAACAGCATAGATGATATCAGGCCTTGTTTGAGTTAAATATCTCAATGATCCCACTAACCTTCTATAGTTTGAAGCATCCACAGCCTCACCACCCTCTTTTTTGCTTAATCTCAAACCTGGTTCCATTGGGATTTTGGTTTCATTACAATCCTCTAAGCCAGCTAACTTCAAGATCTTTAAAGCATATGCTGATTGCTTAACTTCTATGCCTTTCTCTGACTGATTTACTTCTAATCCTAAGTAATAACACAGTTCTCCCAGATCTGTCATATCAAACTTATCACACATTTGTCTCTTAAACAAATCTACTTATGTTTTACTACTTCCTGTCACTAGCAAATCATCTACATAGACACCTACAACTACAACAGATTCTGCTCTGAACCTGATGTACACAGCCTGTTCATGTCTACACCTTGTGAAGCCTAGACCATTTAATACCTCATTCAATCTCTTATTCCAGGCTCTAGGTGCCTGTTTGAGCCCATAAAGAGCCTTAGAAAGTTTGTAAACCTTTCCCTCCTGGCATTTTTCCTCAAACCCTTCAGGTTGCTTTACATAAACTTCCTCCTGCAACTTCCCATGTAAGAAAGCTGCTTTCACATCTAAGTGTTATACCTTCCACTTCATGGCAGCTGCATGAGCTAGGATAATCCTAATTGTTTCCATTCTAGCAACAGGTGCAAACACCTCTTCATAATCAATCCCTAACTGTTGCACATAGCCCTTTGCCACTAATCTGGCTTTATACTTAGTCACATTGCCTTTAGCATTTCTTTTAATCTTGAATAACCATTTTAATCCTATAGGCTTACACCCCTTTGGTGGATCACATAACTGCCAAGTTTTGTTCCTATTGATTGCTCCTAATTCTTCCTTCATAGCACCAACCCATTCACTATTCTTAGCAGCTTCTCTATAAGAGTTTGGTTCTTCATCCTGCACTAACAACAATGCTACCTGATCAGCTATCTCCTGAGATTGATCATTCTGTTTTTGCCTATTATCCAACACATAATCTCTTAGATGACTAGGTACTCTTCTCACTCTTTCTGACCTCCTAGAAGGCTCACCCTGCTCCTGTGGTTCACCTACACTATCTTGTTCCTGCACATCTTCTGTGTCATCCTCACTCTCAGGTTCACTATGCTCATCATTTTCATGAATAGGTATCTCAGGTTCTAACCCTTCTTGGTCATGAATATCAAAGATAGAGTCCCAACTAGTCTCCTGTCTTTCACTAGGTCCTGTCATCTTAGACTTATCCCAGTTCCACTGCCTATTCTCTTCAAATTGAACATCTCTACTTATGACAATCCTGCCCTTTTCAACATCCAACATTCTATAGCCTTTGGTTCCCTCTTGAACTCCCAAGTAAACCATTTTGCTACTTCTGTCATCCAGTTTTCTAACATCAGGTCCTATGTTTTTAACATGTCCTACACAGCCAAAGATCCTAAGATGACTTAGATTGGGCTTTCTATTTTTAATCTCAGCATAGGGAGTAGTATTCTTTAAGCTCTTAGTAGGTAGCCTGTTTTGAATATACACAGCATGTCTAACACCCTCTGCCCAGTCAACTTTAGGTACACTCATGTCCTGTAGTAAACACCTAGTCATATTCATGATTGTTCTATTTCTCCTCTCAACAGTGCCATTCTGTTGAGGAGAATAAGGTGTGGTTAGCAGCCTAGTTATTCCATTCAGGTCACAATACTGTCCAAACTCATGAGAAGTAAACTCTCCTCCCCTGTCTGATCTTAAAGACTTAAGCTTATACCCTAGCTTACCTTCAACTTCCAATCTAAACTTCTTAAAAATCTCAAATGCTTCATCCTTATTTTTCAGGAAGTATACCCACATGTATTTTGAAAATTCATCAACTAATAACATGAAGTATCTAATTCCAGTCCTAGTCTGAGGTGTAATAGGGCCACATAAATCCATAGACACTAGCTCTAAAGGGTCCTTAGCTTTGTACACTGTCTCTTTTGGAAAATAATTTCTAACATGTTTCCCCACTAAACAAGTGTCACAAACCTGTGAATTGCTATATATTATAGGTACTCCTAATACTAGTTCCTGCCTAGTCATCTGATCTAGGACATGAGAACTAGCATGCCCAAGCCTGCTATGCCAAACTCCCTCTTGACTACTTATCCTGGCCTGGTAACACATGGCTGTTCCTTTTCCTAATACAACCTTATAGAGCCTATTTGGAGCCTTTCTAACCTTAAGGAGTAACTTCTGATCTCTATCAAATACCCATAGGTAATCTCCTTTTATCCTACTCTCACAACCCTTTTCTGCTAATTGGCCTAAGCTTATTATATTGCTTCTTAATTGAGGTATATAATACACATCGGTCAGAATTCTAGTCCTCATTTCATCACTCTTTAGGACTATGGATCCCTTTCCTTTTACCCCTACCTTAGACCCATCCCCAAAGCTTACAGTTCCATTAACATCTTTGTTTAAAGCAGAAAACAATAAAGGATTACCTGTCATGTGATTGCTGGCTCCATTGTCCATATACCAAACAGCTTCATTATTTCCATACTTTTCTTCATTGAAACCTGTTGGCATCACATTTAGTTCATTCAAATGAACTTCTTCATTATTAGTCCTTTGTTTCCACACCATTAGCAGTGTAGGCTCATCATCAGATTCCGCAATTAGATTAGACTCCTGTTCCAAACCTTTCTTTCTTGGGCATTCACTGGCATAATGGCCAAGATTCTCACATTTGAAACACTTAATCTTACTCTTGTCCTTTTTAGGCTTTCCTTGAAACTTCTGCCCTTTCCCGTTATCTTCAGGCTGTCTCCCTTTCTCATTGAATGTGGAATTTTCCCTGTTCTTGTTCTTAACTTTCCACTATTCTCCTACTTTGGACCTGTTTTCTCTTGACTTTGATTGCCATTCAGTGTAAGTCATCAACAGCTGATCATCTTTTGTTGCTGATGGCAACTTCTTCTTCATCCCAGTCCTCTCTTCAAAGGCTTTAAGCCTGCCAATGATTTCTTGATACAGAGCAGTTTCCAAGTCAACAAACTGCTCAATACTTGCCACTATATGGACAAACCTTTCTGGTACACTTTCTAGCAGTTTCTTGGCAAGTGCAGCCTCTGAGATTGGAGAGCCAAGATCTACAAATTTTGTTGCAATGGCACACAATCTGGCTGTGAAGTCATCGATTGACTCACTCTCTTTCATCCGCAGTCTCTCATATTCCCCTTTCAATGTTTGCAAACGAGCTTTCTTCACCCTGTCAACTCCAACATACCTGGTTTTGATTGAATCCCATATATCCTTGGCCGATTCCATTGTAGCCACTTGAATAATCAAGTCTTCCGGCATCGATTGGAATAGATAGGCTATCGCAGCACTATTCTTCTTGGGATCGATCGCTGCACCCTCTGCTGGTACAATTACCTCCCACAGACCATGGACATTGAAGATGGCTTTCATCTTCACTGCCCAGATCGAGTAATTTGTCTGATTTAGCGTCAGACACTGCAGCGGGATGGTTGTATAGTTTTCTCTTGGGCGATTTACGTTTCCTGCGGCGTCTGTCATCACTGTTGTTCTTCTAGGCGAGAGGCGATCTGCTGAAATTGGTGAGGAAGGACGAGACGGCCTTCTTGGTGATGTCAATAATCGCCTAATCTTGACGAATTCACAGCTCCAACAGAATTTCCCCTTTCTTGATCAGAATCACTCCGACGAAGTCACTTCACGCACGGTGGTGATTCATGCTCTGATACCAACTGAAGATTAAATTGATAACATACATGAACATAGAACTCAAAAACGAGAGAATCTTATTGAACTCGAAGAAGAATTACAAAATGGAATTGACTGAATCAAACAAATATGACCTAACTTGCTACTTATACCTAATCAGCTATTAACAACCATTTAACAAACTTTTAAACAGAATTTACACATTCAGTCCTCACACTTTATTCAGAATTACAGAACTAACTCAAAGTTATTAACAAGTTATTAATAACTCTAACATCTTCGACTCTCTAATTAGTGATTTTCATCCGATAATATGTGAATTTCATCAGGTAATCATCATCAATATCAATCATGTTCGGCTATTTTCTATTGTTTTCACGAATATGTGTTTATAATGCCGTTTCTTTCTCTTCTCTTTGTACGTTAATGTTTATTCCGATTAGGTTTTAAGTTCCTTTATTGATTTTAGTTTTGTTCACCTATGATGAATCGCAATAAATAGAGTAAATTACACAGAAGGTCCTTTATGTTTTACCTCGTTTGCGAATTAGGTTCTTTAAGTAAAGTTGTTTCATCCGACATCCTTTATGTTTTCATTCTGTTTCACCAGAGGTCCTTTATCACTAACGGGGTTAAAAACCACAGTTAAGTCAAGGGTAATTTAGTCAATCTTATAAATTCATTAAAATTTAAATTTAAAAAAACAAAAAAACCTTTTAATATTAGAGGAAGTGCATAAACACACACAAAAACGATCGTTCAGATCTGCGGTCACACCGTGGCGGTCGGCGTAACAACGGAGACCGTTCGCCGTTTAATCCGGTAATCGTCCTTCGTGGTCCGGCCGAAGGAAATGGCGGTGTGGAAAATACAGGCGGTGGTGGAGAGAGAGGTTTTGAGCTGTATTACGACGACGGAGCAGGCTCCGGTCTATAACCGTTGCCGCCGACGATGTCGGAGTTTCTAATGGGATCAGGATTTGACCGATTGCTTGATCAATTATCGTAGATCGAGATAAATGGATTAGGCCGGTCAGGACTTGATGAGTAGATGAGTTTGTCGGATATGTCTGCACATCCGACCATCGGACATCTAAGTCCTCAAAATATTGTAAGTGGTTTTACAGGTGAATGCAAGGCGAGGATCTGAGTCAAGATCCGAGATAAGAGCTGGAGAAGCGGAATTGGAAGCCTATAAATACTCGAGATTAGATTTAGATTGGGGAGACTTGTATCATTTTACTTCGATCACTTGTAACTCTCTCAATCAATGAACATTATTTTCTCTCTCTAAACTCAGACCTCTCTCACTTTTACCCCACTTCTCTAATTCGGTGGCAAAGGTGCTCATAGTGACACTTTTTCCTTTTTCAGTGGCGCCATCCATTAGTTGACTGGATCCTTTGTGATTGAGTTTTGAGTTAGAATCATGAATGATTTAGAGAAATCCTTTTCGGTATCGGCCTCGAGTGAAAATATGAAGTCGAATTCTTCTATTAAGCGGAATTCAGGTTTTTCTGGCGATGATTCACCGGTGAAAACCACGTCAATGTTTGCAGCTTCATTTTTGGATCCTAAAGCTTCAAATCCGAAAAATGTTGATGAATTGCTAAAGTCTGTTGGAAAAAATGATGCTGATAAACAAGATATGGTGGTTTTCGAGGGGAAGACTGCGAAAAAAGTTGAAGATTCGCCGGTAAAGGAATTGAATGATGTTGATTTGTCGGAGTCTGACGTAGAATTTTTGCGAAGGAACAAGGATTTGTTGTTATTTTTGAAGCAACAGCGTCTCGAGGAGGAAGAAGACAATGATGTCCAGATTCAATTGGCGAAGTATAAAAGTAAATATCAATCTCCGACGAAGGACGTGGTGCGCATAGCGAATGCGACAAAACCTCCGGTGAATGGTATGATGTTGATATTTTGACGTTTTATTATTGACAACTTAGAATTTCTTTGGACATCAAGTATGGTTCGTGAGAATTTTTAGTTGTCTATTGAAAAATGAATTAAGTTTTAGACACGAAATTGCTTTCAGATCCAAAGTTTTTTAAATAAGCTTTATAAGCAAATTGTCGATTATTTTTCGACATAAGTTTAAAATTGCGTATGATGATAAATTTTTTGGTTAGTGATATAATGTGGGTGAGCCCAAAGTCATGCATTGTCATGAATGTTTGATTATTTTGAGTTTGATGAGATGCAGAGATGGTTGTTCCATACATGCCAGAATCTATGACGTCGCAGTCAAAGTTTATTTCGTGGATAGCAGAAGCGACATTCCCTCGCAAGTTGAAGATGCCTTATACAGTGGGAAAGTATGGAGGGTTGTCGGATCCGGATGATCATGTGTTTGAATTCTATTCAGCAGCCAGGTTAGAAAATTGGGCTGAAGAAACCTGGTGCCATATGTTTGTCCAAACGTTTACAGGCATAGCCAGGGTTTGGTTTGATGCACTTCCGGTTGGGGGAATTGTAAGTTTTGAAGACTTAAAAGGAAAAATTTTGCGGCAATTTAGTCAGCAGAAAAAATGTACGAGAGACCCGACGGAGGTGCACAACATTCGACGCAAGGATCAAGAATCAATTGAAGATTTTATAGGGCGATTCAACAGAGAGAGTATGAAAATTTATGGGGCAGGTGATCAGTTGCGTATTTCAGGTTTTTGTCACGGAGTTAGATGCGCTCAGTTGGTCGAGAAGTTACATGAGGATCTACCAAAGTCTATGGAAGTGCTAATGGATAAGGCTAGGGCCTATGTTCGTGGTAAAAATGCATGTGGAAGTTTTGTTCAGCAGGAAAATCGTAATACACTTCCTCGAGGAGGATATGTAAAGCCGGATCAGGCTAACAGAAAATATGGTGGTCCGATAAGAGGTGGTGGAGGTTATTTCCAAAACAAGTGGGTTAGGCCCATGGGTTCTAGGGCAAGGTACGTTGGAAATCAGCCAAGGGGTGATTATGTTTCTGCAAGGCATGATAAATTTGTGGAACTTATTAAGACGCCAAGTGAAATCTTGTCAACCGAGCGAGTTCAATTCCAGGCTCCTCCCAAAATAAAGTCTGCTCCAATGAAAAATCTTGACAAGTACTGTGATTTTCATCAAGATAGGGGTCACACAACTGACGCTTGTTGGGCATTAAAGAAGGAGATTGATAAAGCGGTACGGTCTGGGAAGTTGGGGCATTTGGTAAAAGTTTTAAAGGGCGCGGGTGCCGAACCTGCAAAGGTAATTCATATGGTGGGTATGAAGCGGTCGCAGCAGGGAAAATTTCAAAAGAAAAAAGTGAGTAAACAGGCTGATTGGCAATATCAGGAGATTACATTTCCTCCACTCTTAAGACATATGGTAAGAGAGGAACCTGTGGTGGTAGTTGCTACGATAGCAAATTATGAAGTTAAGAGAGTGTATATTGATTGTGGAAGCGCTGCACATATAATGTATGAGCAGTGTTTTCGGAAAATGGATGTGGAAGTAAGGCAAAAGATGGTTCCGTCACAAGTACCTCTGATGGGCTTTTCAGGGGAAATGGTCAAGCCCATGGGAGAAATTACTTTGCCAATGGTCATAGGAACAGGAGAGCAGATTCGAACCTTGGAAGTAACATTTCTGGTAGTCAGTGCAGCATCTTCTCACAACGTAATTTTAGGGAGACCAGTGTTGAGCCAGTTGGGAGCAGTCATATCGGTAACTCATGGGATGATAAGGTTTCCAACACCAACAGGGGTTGCATCTTTAACCTCTGATGCATGTTTAAAAGTATATACTGTTCAGGTGCCAGAAATAGAGAAGGAAGATAAAGGGGTGATTATAAAAAAGGATAGGTGGGCAATCAATTTGAAATATCCTGATCAGCAGTTACAAATTGGTGACCAATTGTCAGAAGGGGCGAGAGTGAAGTTATATGATTTACTGGTTAAAAGTGTGGACATTTTTGCATGGGAACCTTCAGACATGACTGGTGTTCCGAGGCACCTGTCGGAACATAAGCTAGCTTTGTATCCAGGAAGTGTGCCATACCAGCAAAGAAAGAGAGGGATGGATGATGAAAGGGCGCAAGTTGTGAAGGTCGAAGTGGATAAGTTGTTGGAAGCAAACATCCTTAGGGAGATTCAATTTTCAGATTGGGTGTCGAATCCCGTGTTAGTTAAGAATAGTGATGGGTCGTGGAGGATGTGCATTGATTTTTAAAAATGTGAATAATGTATGCCCTAAAGATTGCTACCCACTACCGGAAATCGATTGGAAGGTTGACTCGGTCACAGGGTTTAAGTGGAAATGTTTTTTGGATGCATATAAAGGGTACCATCAGATACAGATGGCAGTGGAAGATGAAGATAAGACCACGTTTATTACAAGGGAAGGTTTGTTCTGTTATACTAAGATGCCTTTCGGTTTGAAAAACGCTGGGGCAACTTATCAGAGGTTGATGGACAAAACGTTTCAAGATCAGGTTGGACGAAATTTGGAGGCATATGTAGATGACATTGTGATCAAGAGCAGAGAGGAGGATGGAATGTTTAAGGATATTGAGGAAACATTTACAAAGTTGCGAAGTATAAATATGAAGCTAAATCCAAAGAAATGTTCTTTTGGCATGCAAAGCGGAAAGTTCTTGGGAATGATGGTGTCTAATGAGGGGATTCGTGCGTGTCCGAAAAAAGTGGAAGCAATATTGCAGATGGAATCACCAACTTCAATAAAGGATATTCAGGTTTTGAATGGGAGGTTGGTCGCGTTGCATAGGTTTGTTGCCAAAGCTGCAGAAAGGTCTTTGCCTTTTATGAAGGTTTTAAAAGAATGTTTGGGAAAGGGAAATTTTCAGTGGACTCAAGAAGCGGAGGATGCATTTGCAGAGTTAAAGGTAGTATTAACTATGTTACCAACCTTAACAGCTCCAATCGTGGGAGAAACGTTGCAAATGTATATAGCAGCGACAGAAGGATCTGTGAGTGCAGTTCTTGTAGCTGAAAGGGAGCATGGTCAGATGCCGATTTATTACGTGAGTAAGGTGTTAAAAGATTATGAGAGGAGATACGTACCTATGGAAAGATTAGTGTTGGCATTGGTTGTGGCTGCAAGGCGATTGCGAAGGTATTTTCAGGCACATTGTGTGGAAGTATTAACGGCTTGTCCAATCAATCAAGTTTTGCGCAGGGCGGAAATGTCGGGGAGAATGGTCAAATGGGCCGTGGAATTAGGGCAGTTTGACATACAGTTTAAACCAAGGTCCGCTGTGAAAGGGCAAGTGATTGCTGATTTTTTGGCTGAAATGCCTATGAGTCAGAAGGGGCCATTGGATGTAATGGATGTGGAGAAAATGTTGCTCTGGAAACTATTTACCGATGGGTCAACAGGAAGTGAAGGAGCAGGTGCAGGTATGATCTTACCTACTCTTTATCTATAAATAGGAAGTCATCTATTTCTTTATTGTTCTTGCGTGATAACAAAAATTTGGAGAAATTTAATCATTTTGGTATTATGAGTTACAGGAATACTAATAGTGAGCCCAGAAGGTGATGAAATGACTTACGCTATAAGGTTTAATTTTGGAGTTTCAAATAATGAGGCTGAGTATGAGGCCGTGTTGGCAGGTTGCTTAGATGTGCCAAGAGAAACTGTTTTAATTAGTTTGTTTCGGTATGCTTTATTCACAGATTTTTGGATTAACAGGTTTAAGAATGATGAAGATGCTAGGGGCGCACGAAATACAAGTGTGTACTGATTCGTTGCTGATTGTTAAGCACATAAGTGGTGATTACGAGACCAAAAGCGCAGCGATGGCATTATATTTGGATCAGGTTAAAGTCTTGATGAAGGAATTCAGTAAATGTGAGGTCATACATATAACTCGGAGTCAAAATAAGAAAGCTGATGTATTGAGTAAGTTGGCATCAACATCTTTCAAGCACTTGGGAAAGGAAATAAGAGTGGAAGTTCTGGAAGGGCCTTCGATATTGAAGAAGCAAGTTTCGGATGTGACAATGTCTGATTCAATATGGTACATGCCAATATACGAGTACTTGGTGACAGGTAAGTTACCGGAGGGGAAAGAAGAGGCGAGGAAGATAAAAGTTAAGTCCTTGCAATATCAGATCCAAGGAGGAATATTATATAGGAAGACGTATGTGGGTCCTTTGTTGAAATGTCTGACTGAAGAAGAAGCAGTTTATGTGATCCATGAGGTTCACAAGGGGATCTGTGGAAATCACATGGGACCTCGGATGATAGTTAACAAACTGATTCTGTTGGGTTATTATTGGCCCAATATGCACAAGTTTGCTAGTGACATAATTAAAAGGTGTGATGAGTGTCAGAGGTTTGCTCCGGTTAGTTTGAAAGCAAAGCATGAAATGGTGCCAATTGTGTCAGCTTGGCCATTTCAGAAATGGGGAATTGACATCGTCGGGCCGTTTCCAGAAGCTGCGGGGAAAGTTAAGTTCTTAATTGTGGTTGTTGATTATTTTACCAAGTGGGTCGAAGCAAAAGCAGTTGCAAGCATCACTGGAGTACAAGTGAAGAAGTTCGTATGGGAGTATATCATTTCAAGATTCGGGTTGCCCTTATACATAATTTCTGATAATGGAAAGCAGTTTGCTGATAATCCCTTTAAGGAATGGTGTGAAGAACTTGCTATAACGCAAATTTTCGCGTTTGTTGCATATCCGCAGGCTAATGGGCAGGTTGAGCGAGTTAATAGGAGTTTAGTTGAAGGCATAAAAGTAAGGTTGGACAAAACAGGAGGCGGATGGGTTGACGAGCTAACGCACGTGTTGTGGGCCTATCAGACAATGCCAAAAACTGCTAACGGGGAAACGCCTTTCAGTTTGACGTATGGTTCTGAGGCAGTAATTCCAGCAGAGGTGGGAGTTCCGACTCAAAGGATGGCTGAGCGAGATAATAATGATGAAATGATAAGGGAAAACCTGGATATGTTAGAGGAAAGACGGGAAGTCGCGGCTATTAGAGAAGGGAAGTACAAAACTGCGATGGAGAAATATTATAACGCACATGCGAAGGTCTATTATTTTAAGGAGGGTGATTTGGTCTTACGAAATAACGACGTAAGTAGAGTACTGAAACAGGGGAAGTTGACACCTCAATGGGAAGGTCCATATAAAATTGTGGAGGTTTTAGGGAAAGGATCTTATGTACTTGAAGATGGGAGTGGAAAGGTTCTACCAAGGTCGTGGAATGGAATTCATTTGCGTAAGTATCATGTGTAAGCAATCAAGTAGAAAATGATGTGGAGATGGTTGCCAAATTCGTTGTTTTTTGTATTTTCAGTTCGTATAGTGGTGGCAATTCTGAAATAAGATTGAGTATGTCTCAATAAGTAAACTTTGTGAACATGAAATTTTATTACAAAAGCATGAATTTAAACTCCTGGTTCATAACGTATTATATACAATTGGATATGTTCTGATTAAATTGCTCGAATATGCTTCATGCAAAAGTTAGACATGTTCTAATTAAAACCATTCGAATATATTTCGTTTTGGAAAGAGGATATGGTCCAAATTATTAAGTCGAAAATGTTTCGTACAAAATTAGTATGGGCTAATTAAAGTTAAAGCGAATATGTTTCGTTCTAAAAATGGATATGTTCCAAAAAGGGGGATATGTTCCAAAAAATGGATATGTTCCAAAAAATGGATATGTTCCAAAAAGTGGATATGTTCCAAATTGTTGACATTATTTTCTATATGTATATGGTTTAAGCTTAACTTTGCTAATAAAGCTCTTTTTCTTAAACGATTCGTACACATGTGTCTGATCAACACATGAGTATGCTGCGTTCATAAATTTTTTAAGCAAAGTTAATATAACATGAGATATTGTAGCAAGAAACACATGCAGTTACCATAAGCCAAAATGTGCAAAATATCAAAGTTAGTTGCCCTACACATACGGGCTTAGTAAGTTCATCCGCGTGCAAGCGGGAATTGTTTGAGGAAGGCTAAAGTTTTTCAAAGAAAAGAAACAAGGGAATACCATAGGTGATCATGCAGAGTTGGCAGGTGCATTGTGTGGCTTGGTTGTAGATTCAGGTTGATCGGTGTGGTGAGTTAGCTTGTCACCAAGAATGATTTCTTGAATTACTTCCAATGGAGCATCATGCAGGTCCGGGAGTTGCTTCAGAAATGGAATGCTTAGACGTTTGAAGGCTTCGGTGGCTTCATGAAGCTTCTTGTTAGCGTCTTTGTCAAATTCCTTCAATGTCCCAACAGAAGTTCCCGGCATTTTTGCATAATGAAACCCAAGGATTAAACCTTCATTAACTCCACATGCGTTCATCGCATTGTTAATGTTTCCAACAGCAGACACCAAGTCAGGGTCTTTGAACAGCTTCTTCACAATGGCATCTATGCCCTCCTTGAGTAACCATGATTTGTCATATTGTAAGGTATGCTTTTCTTCATTTAGCTCTTCAAGTTTTTTCTCCAGGGCTTTCTTTTCTTCTTCAAATTTATGGCGTTGTTGGGTCAGCGCATCTTTCAAGCCAGTCGCATCTGGTAGTGTAAGTAGGTCAGGGAAGAAGAATTGGGAGGATAGTTTTAAGGCATAAATAAAAGAACAATATAAAAAGGTAAAAGAATGAAGGTTAACCGTCAGAAGCTGTTTGCAATTGGTCATTGAGCAACTTCTTTTCCTGTGTTAGAAACTCGGTCTCCTTCAAGGCGTCTAAGTTTTTCTTCTCAAGAGAAAGTTGTTGTTTCTTCAGCATGTCAATCATTGAGTGAGCCTCATTCAAAGCAAGTTCTGCCAGATTCTTCTTTTGAGCCATATCATTTTTTGCTTTCACAAGGGCCATCTTGTCCTTTTCCAAGCATTGAATTTTGCTTTGCATCGCTGGGGTTTGCATCTGGGCAATTTCGCTGGACAAATTGGCATTTTCAGCTCTGATCCATCGGTTGTAAAGCTCGGGTATGATGGATTGGGCCTCAGCTTGAATAGCAGTAATGCGGGAAGCTAAAACAGAAGGGGGAAGACCTTGAAGGAACTTTACATCGTTAGGAGTGGAACTGTGCAAAAACATGTCCTTTGCAATTGCAGGATCTGTGAAACTGTCTTTGTTGTTTATGTTCCAATTGGGAAGGAACAGTTCACCTAAGTTGTATCCTGCGGTTCTCCTTGTTTTAACTTGCGCATACTCACTTCTTAACCACTCGATTTCATTCTGGGTAGAGGGAAGGAAGGTTGAGATGCTTGATGATGACAGGCTGGTTTGAGATGATGGGAAATTGTTCCAGAACTAGGATGGGTAGGTGGTAAGATGGTGTGACTGGATGTAAGAAAAGTAGGGGGATTTTCTTCTGTAATTTCTAAAGTGGCTGGTGGTGATGTGGCAAAGTATTCATTCATGGTGATATCATCACTAGAAATCATATATGATAAGTTGGGCGGGCTGATGGGTGAAGTTTTGGGTTTTTCAAATTTAAAACTTACATCGTCGGAAGGAGAAGCAACGTCAGCTAGACGATCCATTTGAGTTTCACTAGGGGGAGTGTTGTCATTTCCAGAAGGTAAGGGGTTATGAACATTGTGTCGGGGTGAGCGCCGGGGAACATGATCTTCTTTTGCGTTCTTTGGATCAATCTTTTCGCCTTGGGCAGTTTCGGTGGATGCATTTGCGTCGGCTGCTTTCTCGTCTCTCTTTGGTGCCTCTTTCTTGCTTCTTTTATTAGCAAGTGGTTCATCCTTCTTCGGGGATTCATGGTGACCTTTGGCGATATGTTTCCTTCTCTTGGTTGTAACAATAGGCGGGTTCTGAGCTGATTCAGTCTCTTGGGTCTTAGGTGGTGTTTTGTCAGCAACAACGGTGCTGCTGGAAGTTGCGCCAATTGGTTCAAAGGTAGGAGTTGCATCCGAATGGTCAGTTGGAGATTCAAAAGTTAAAGACGAAAAATCTCGCAATTTCAATACACCAGATAGATCCATCTCTAGCAAAAAGGATAAAAATATAAGTTAGTATGTTATAAAGCAGGAAAGAAGGAAGAAAATAGAATGTGAAACTCACTAGCGCCTTCGTTAAAGAAGGAAGGTCGCAAGTGAGGGTTAGACCAGTGCGTGCTAATCTGTGCAGCAACCAGAATCTCTTCGGGAAGTTTGCGAACTGGGAATGAGAAATTGCTTATGAGGGTGAAATGCTTTTGGTTGATAGTTTCCTTTTTGGGGGGATCATCGCGAATAGCGAACTTTGGGTCACGCCAGATCATGGTTGATGGAACGCATGTGTTGTCAAGATAGAAAAATTGGTTTTTCCAAAGACGGTTAGTGGCAGGTTTGCTACTACAAATTGGGCTGAGTTCGCGACGTTTCTCAAATGTGTACCAGTTTCCGCCCATGGTTAGGCGATAAAAGGCACGAAACAGAGTAACGTCGGGGGTAATTCCGAGGGCTCGACATGATAACTCAAAATGGTTTAAGATAGACAGACCTGGAGGGTTGCATTGAGCAATATGAATCCCGAAATATTCTAGGGCTTCAAAAAGGAACGGGGTGAAAGGAATCCTATAATTTGCCTGCTTAAAGAAGTCAAGATATAACCTTATTTTACCCTCAGGAAATGGGTAGATGGGTTTTTTGGTTACAGGCAGGGTAGGATGGAAATTTGTAGGAATGTGAAAGTCCTCGACAAAAGTATCAAGGACTTCTTGAGAAATTAAGCAATAAGAAATGTCAAGATTGTGCTTTGTCGGAACCTTCTCAGGTTTAGGATTTTCAGGAGTGGCAGCCATTTTTGTAGCTTCAGTTTTGGGTATGGTGCCGAGATTGTCAGTCTCGGGGACTGGATTAGAGATAGGTGATTCGGGGGGAGTAGACATTGCAGTGAAGATAAAAGTAAAAATTTTTTGAAAGAAAGGAGAAGAGGTTATAGATGGAAGGAACTGACCTGCAAATTGTCGAGGATGAAGAAGATGAAGTGGTAAACTTTTTAACCAAAGAAGAGTATAAGCAAAAAGGGTGAAGGTAAAAGAGTTATAAGGGTTTGGGGCGTGTATTTATAGGAGCAAGTTTAAATGGTCAGGGACAGTTGATGGATGTGACATAAAGTATGGAATGATTGTACCGTACAAACAGGTAAAGCATTTTGTCCAGATGCGAAAGATGAATCGTTAAAATCAAACGATAAGTGGAATTTTTTAAAATCACTTTTTTAAAACGATAAGTATATTAATCCTAAGCATTATACTTAATAGACTTGGGGACTTGATGAGTAGATGAGTTTGTCGGATATGTCTGCACATCCGACCATCGGACATCTAAGTCCTCAAAATATTGTAAGTGGTTTTACAGGTGAATGCAAGGCGAGGATCTGAGTCAAGATCCGAGATAAGAGTTGGAGAAGCGGAATTGGAAGCCTATATATACTCGAGATTAGATTTAGATTGGGGAGACTTGTATCATTTTACTTCGATCACTTGTAACTCTCTCAATCAATGAACATTATTTTCTCTCTCTAAACTCAGACCTCTCTCACTTTTACCTCACTTCTCTGATTCGGTGGCAAAGGTGCTCATAGTGACACTTTTTCCTTTTTCAGGACTTCCTCCGGCGTCAAAAGCAGCGATCGAATCTATGTCGATGATCGAGATCTCAGATCTACACATTAGCACGGAATCGCACTGCGCCGTTTGCAAAGAAGCGTTCGTCCTCAGATCTGAAGCTCGCGAGATGCCGTGTAAACACATCTACCACTCCGATTGTATCCTTCCGTGGCTCAATCTCCGAAACTCATGTCCGGTTTGCCGCCACGAACTCCCAACGGATTCAACAGATTCGAATTCGAACAATCTAGAACGCTCTGAACGAAACGATGAAGATTCAGGAGCAGTTGGATTAACGATCTGGAGATTACCTGGTGGCGGATTTGCAGTTGGGAGATTCTCCGGCGCTAGAAGAGCCGGAGGCGGTGAGAGGGAGCTTCCGGTTGTGTATACCGAAATGGACGGTGGATTCAATAGCAATTCCGGTACTCCGAGGAGGATTATGTGGGAATCTAGAAGGAATATTGTTGGAGGTGAAAGTGGAATTAGAAGAGTTTTCCGCAACATGTTCTCGTTTTTGGGTAGATTAAGACCGTCTTCCAATTCGATTTCCAACTCCGGTGGTGGCTCGATTCCGAGAAGCCGGAGTTTATCGAGCTCTATTTTCGGTAGAATGTCAAGGAGACGAAGTAGAACTTGGATTCTGGATGAACAACATGGTATGTCCCGTTGGTAATTATCTAATTCGATTTGATAATTCGAGGTTCAGGATTGGAATTGAATGGAATCAAAGTTCACTGGTCACAAAAGGTTTTTTTGTTTTTTTTTTAAATTTAAATTTTAATGAATTTATAAGATTGACTAAATTACCCCTGACTTAACGGTGGTTTTTAACCCCGTTAGTGATAAAGGACCTCAGGTGAAACAGAATGAAAACATAAAGGATGTCGGATGAAACAACTTTACTTAAAGGACCTAATTCGCAAACGAGGTAAAACATAAAGGACCTTCTGTGTAATTTACTCCAATAAATATATTCTATTTTTTTTTTTTTGTTTAAAGATGATGACTCTGTTTAGAAATCTGCTTGGTTTTAGTTGTGATTAATCACGAATTTGTTTCTAAATATATGTTTCGGGTAAAAAATTTGTAAAAACTAAATTTAATACTTTTATGTTTTTCTGTTTGTTTGTTTTGATTTTAGTGTTTGCATTTTTACCGTGTTGGATGATGAAGATTTAACATTTATTATACATCTTTAAAGTTCTAAGTTCTATTTCATATGATTATTTGGTATGAAACTTATTTAATTTTTTTTTTTAAATTTTCAAGTTTTCTTCGGTTCTAAATTCGTTACATGTGATTATTGTGTATGAATCTTGATTGCAAATGTTTGATGATGAAGATTTAACCTTTGATTTCCTTGATGTATTTTAATATGTTTTTTTTGTTTGTTATACGTTTTCCTTCATTATATTCTTATTAGGTTATAAGTTTTAAGTAATATTTCTAATTTAACATTTTTATGTACTGTCACACCCCGAGAATGGCTGAATGTGGGCATGTGACTGATTTGGCATCATGGTCATGGTTATGAATGATTGACATCTAAGTGAATATTTAGAAAAGTCATTTGTCTTTCAAAAACATAATTCTTAAACATTTATTTAAATATTTAAAACAGTGGCAGCGGAAAATAGTAGTGGAAGTACATGTTAAGTTTCAAAAGACAATGATATGAGATTTTAAATCATGACAACCCTAAGGTATAATGTGACTAGATCTCCAAAGTGAAATGCATGAACACACGGCAAGCAGACCATGATATGAGACAAGCAGGATCTATGTAGAAAGACATTGAATTGCATCCTTAATCACCTGAGAATTCAAGAAATGTAAAAGTCAACAGAATTGTTGGTGAGTTCACAGGTTTGATGACACATGAAAATGTTTGAACAATGTTTGAATCAGTGTTTGAAACAATGTTTGAAATGTTTGGCTGTCATGATATTATTTTTGTTGACTCTGATGTTGTAAAGATCAAGCATGAACCTTGAATTCAAAACTAACTGTTTACCCACTCCTGGTGTCCAACCCCATGTACACCGAATGACCAGAATAACTAATGTACCCCTTGACTATTTCCGTGGAGTCAGGACTGGAGCGACCAAGTCGGGGCAGGGTCGTCAACCCAAATAGATCTACTCACAAGCTATCGTTTCGAATGAACTAATTGAATTCAATTAATAGTGGGACTTAGGCATATAACATGAATCAACATGAATACACAGATTTGGGTTTATGAAAAGAACATGCAATCAGTACGTCTTACAGAAATCATAATATCAGACAAAATGAAATTCGAAAGGCATTCATTGAATTCTCCCCCATAGTTTAGAAAACAGAAATATGTAAAAGGGGCCGTGAAACTCACATGTTTGAAGGTGGATGACAGATATGTTTGGTTGAACTTAGCCTAGCAAACGTCTACCAAGTAATGTTATGACGTATTAGGGTTTGGCTATCTTGAGTTAGTGAATACGTCACTCAATGTTCAAGGTTAAGTCTCGACTGGTTATTACCCAATGATGGTGATGGAAATCCTAGGACTTATTTATTGTCAAATAAATAGTATTGAAGTTGATGGAGTTTATTATTTATTTGAATAAATAAATAATGATTACGTTTGAAAAATAAATATTGAATAATATGGATTATTTTTCATTAAACGTTAGGAAAAAAATCGTAAATATTTAATTCACTAAATATTTGTAAGGTTTTGGACTTTTCGATTAATAAATATAATCTTCCTTTAATATGAATAAATGTTTCCACAAATATACGAAGTTATATTTTGGTAAAATTAAGTGTAGGTTTGTCCGGCAGTTAACCGGTTTCGCCGGTTTGATTGGTTCGACTCGTTTTGTGACGTTTTAGGTTTTCCTAACACTTAGGATTTGTTAGTAGACTTGTTTTAATGTGTTTTAGGGTTTTGAGTTGCCAAATTAATTAGTGGAAGTTTAACTTGTAAAATCCGACGTTTTCGAGTAACCGAAAGTTATAGTTTTTGTCTGGTCTGTTTATAAAACATGTTTTTCCCCATTTGAACTTTATAAAATATTTTTATATGTCAAAATAAGCATGTTTTATGTTTTGGACTAGCCCAATTCTAAATCGAAAATAAATTACAATTTTTATCGAAATGTCGTCGTTACGATATTTAACCGTTTTGTTCCCAAGTGTTTAACTTCTCGAATTATTTAGTATGTTTAGAAAAATATCTTTGGCATCCCTAATAAAACATTACAAGTCCTAAGTGGTCACAACTTGTCAAAAGTCTTAAACTTAATTTTTCATAAAAATAAATGGTATTTATGTCATATAAATTCCATGTTTTTATTTTCTTGAAGTTTCATGTTTAAATCTTTGGTAAACACTTTTATGACCCAAAATCACCCTTTAGTAAACTTTGGTTTTGGTTTGAAGTCAAAATACAAGTGTTTGAAGATTTGGAAAAATGTATATTTTTCTATATGACAGCAGTTTTATGACACGCATAATATATGTGTCATCTCTGTTCAGTGTTCTTGCTTCATATAGTTCACAGATGACAGCAGATTTATGACACGCAGAATGTGTGTCATCTCTGCCCAGTTTCATAAAACTTATATTTTTCATGAAATTCGATTTTCAACACTTTGTATGTCTATTTCTCACCAAGATAAGTGTTCCAAATTATTTTTAACATACAAGAACTAGTATTTGTCCACACTTGGTCATTTAAAGTGATTCTTTTAACAAAACACAAGTTATATATATATTTTGTCCAATAATCTTTTTAACATAACTAGTTTCCATCACAAGCACATAACCATACTAACATACATGTTTGCTAGCAAGTCATACAACAACCAATTCAAGACTTATTCATGAACATGACATGTGACATAAAGAAATGAAAGATTTAGAGAAAAATAACCAAAGAAAGTAAGTTTTTCTCACTTAGAGCTTTCCGGATCGGTAATGACGTTAATGGGTTGTTGAACTAGCTTCCAAGTTTAGCTCCAAACCCAACCTTGATCTTGAATGTGAAAGAAATGGTGATGAGAGTTCAAGAGTTTGTCATGGATTTTGACAAGAAAAACAAAGATTAGAAAGAGTTGTTTATGAAGGATTAGAAGAAATAATGAAAGAAATATGATGAAATAGAAGTTGTTGATGATTTACCTCAAGTGTTTAGAAGATTTAGGACTTGAAATGGGAGGAGGTTGGTGAAGAAAAGTGGTGGTGGTGGCGGTTTGTAGGTGAGCCGAGAGAAAGAGAGAGTTTGAGAGAAAGTGTGTGTTTGTTTCTTGAATGTGATAAGTGAGAAGTGAGAGACTTAGGTGTTTAAAAGGGATGGTTAGGTGGTGGTGTGTGGTCTCGGTTACATGGGAACCGAAAAGGGTGCTTGGTTTGGTTGGTTTGTAGCCGAAAACAAGAAAGAAGAGGAGGTGGTTGAACCATGTTCTTGAGCTCTCAAGTACATGTGCTTGGAATTTGAAATCTAGGAGTATGGTGGGGGTATAGGCCGGCTCAAGAGAAGGGACAAGAGAGGAGGCTAGGTGGCTCATGGGGGACAAGCATGTTGGTGTTGTAAGTGGTTCAAGTCTTTATCCAATGGTTAACCATGATGCTATGTACTAATGGAGACAAAGGTGTTGTTAAATCAAGATGACAAGGTGGTTTAGCCATGTGCTCTTTAGGGTGTACAGCCAACTAGTGTTTAGGAGAAATGGGTTAGTTTGGTTAGGGACAATGGGCCGGTTTATATATAAAGAAAAGAGAAAGAAAATGTTGATGGTTAGGGTTGAACTCGGGTCCGAAAGAAAAAAGGGAGGAGGAACGGGCTTCGGCCCGAAAGAAAAGGGTGAAAGGGCTCGGGCTTCGGCCCGGAAAGAAAAAGAAAGAGAGTTGGGCTTCGGCCCAATTCGGAAGGAGAAGGAGAAGGGGTAACGGGCCGGGCCGGTTGGGCCTGTGGGCCGAGAAAGAAAAAGAAAACGGGCCGAGAGGTTTGGGCCGAGGAAAAGAAAGAAAAGGAAAAGAGTTCGGGCCGTAGGCCCATTGGGCTTTCTGGGCCGAACCGGGTCTCGAGTCGGGTCGGGTTGAGTCCGGTTTGGTCCTACGAGTCCAATGAGACTTTGTTCGGGCGAAAACGATATCCGGAATGAAAATAGATTTTCGACGTGAAACGGGTGATCGTAACAATAAGAATATTGTTTATCGCGGACGTTTACGGATAATTTGGAATGTCACTTGTCATGGTTTGGCTTTTGTTGTTTTAGTGCACTAATGATGTATTCCGAATTTGAATTTAAATGTTTGCTCGACGTGAGCGGGTTACGTTTAAAAGTTGATGAAATTTGTTTGACAAAAGAAATAGTTTGAAGGAAATAAATTGTTTGGAGTTGAATTAGTTTTAGAATTTAAAACCAAGTTATTGTTTGATTAGAATGGTCGTTCGAATAAACGACATGTTTGGAATACGTTTGACATTACGTAATAGTTTAGAAAAATATAAAATATCCTTTTTATATTTAGATTTCACAAAACAATGTTTATGAATTTCTTATTGTTGAAGTTCCATCTTGAATAGTTGAGGAACTTTGATTGATTTCCATTGCGGGTAATTGTTGTCGGACCTAGATTGGCTATGTTTGCACGTAAAGTCACCTAATTTGGGCAAATTAAGTCTAATGCACATATATAATCAGATAATTGCACGTTAATATAATATTAAAGTTAACCTGGAATATACGGGTTGTCACATGTACGTTCTCAGAAATAAACATGTTATATTTTTCAAGATTATCCTGGATGTAAACTATATGTACTTTGGTTTGTGTTTTAATCTTTAACATGCTTTCAATTTTATTTGTTATGCTTCATTATCATTCTTTCATTTAATTCACTTATCACATATTTTTTTTGAACGGTAATTTTTAGCTCAGCAGTGTATCGGAACTGGTTACCCTGAACCTACCTACTGTCCCGAGTCCGAACCTCATAGCGAGGGAACCCGGGAGCGCCCCCCATTTGCGCCATCGGGCGGGAACCGGGCAAGCCCGTAAACCCTCCCTTGTGACTCAGGATCAAGAACAAGGCTCAATCCTTCATTGCCCACCAATATCTCACAAAGTGGTGTAAGTGGGACTAGAACTTTGGTCTCTTCAACCACAAGCTTAGAATTTTAACCACTACACCAACTTTGCTTGATAACTTATCACATATTAATATAATTTTGACATGTGGAATATCCGTGTAAGTCCCCTGTCATTCTTTCAAGTTATTTGTCATGCATGCTTATACCATTCAAACTGACCATATGTCAAAAACAGTATGTGTAGTGTACTCATACTCGTCTGCAAAGGATCACACTAAGCCTTGTTTCCTACATAGAAACTGAAAAAGGAAAAAGTGTCTAAAGGAACACCTTTGCCACCAAATCAGAGAGAAGAAATTAAGAGTGAATGAGATTTGAATTTAGAGAGAGAAAATATGCATTGATTCTGATAGTGATACAAGTAAATTGGAAAAGATACAAAAAGATCTCTATTCTAGGTCTAATCTTGAATATTTATAGGCTCGCGATCACGTCCTCTTGACCCTTAGCTCGAATCTTCCCCAGATCCTCGCCTTGCATACACCTATAAAACCATTATCATTTGCCCGAGGACTTAGATGCGCGATGGTCGGATGTAAACACACATCCGACAACCTCATCTATTCATCAAGTCCCCAAGTCTATTAAGTATAATGTTAGGATTAATAGACTTAACGTTCTAAAAGAGATAAAATTTGAAAATTTGAAATCTTATCTTTTACTTTTGACGGTTCACCTTCACACATCCGACATCATGCTATATGTGCTTGCACAGTACAACCATTTTATACTTTATGTCACATCTATCTTTTCAGGAAAGTTTCGCTATAAAAGCGCTTACCCAATTCTGATAACTTCTTTTTATTCTCAAATTTACTCCGCCTTAACTCCTCCCCATTTACTCCAAAATTTTCGACTTCATCTTCTTCACCATTACCAGGTTAGTTCTTCCCCCCCTTTTGTTTATAACAACTTTCTTTCTTCCATCTATTCTTTTCAAACTTGCATTATGTCATCATCATCCAAATCTTCTAGCCTTGAACCATCCTCTAAGGTTAATGATTCCGAATCAGTTCTAAAAACCGATTCTTCAAAACCTGCAACGAAACCTGAAAACCCTAAAATCGAAAAAATTCCCACAAAGCATAACCTGAGTATATCGTTTTGCTCGATTTCCCAAGAAGACCTTGATGCATTTGTCGAAGAATTTCAAATTCCTTTGGACCTTAACCCTATTTTACCTTCTGCCGGAAAACCTATTTACCCTTTCCCAGCAAACAAAATTGGGTTGTACTTTGATTTCTTCAAACAAGCCAATTACAGAATTCCCTTTACCTCGTTCCTTTTTAAAGCCTTGGATTATTTCGGAATTCACATTACCCAGTGCAACCCGCCGGGTCTGTCTATTTTAAACCATTTTGAACTAGCGTGCCGAGCCCTAGAAATTCCTCCTAATGTTACCTTGTTCCGTGCTTTTTACCGTCTTACTATGGCTGGAAACTGGTACACCTTTGAGAAAAGGCGAGACCTGAATCCCATTTGCAGCAGCAAACCCCCCACAAACCGCTTATGGAAAAATCAGTTTTTTTATCTTGATCACACATGCGTCCCCACAACCATGACCTGGCGTGATCCCAAGTTTGCCATTCGTGATGATGCCCCAAAAAAGGAAACTGTTAATCAAAAGCATTTTTCTCGCATAAGTGAACTTTCTTTTCCGGTTCGTAAACTCCCTGAAGGCATTCTGGTTGCCGCTCAAATTAGCACAAACTGGCATGTTCCTCACTTGCGACCTTCCCTCTTTAACGAAGGCGCTAGTGAGTGTTTCACCTTATGTCTTTATTTTTTGCTTATTTTGTTATTCCGTTTTTATTTTACAAAAACCAACACAATCCATCAACTAACTAACTGTTATATTCCTTTTATCAGAAATGGACCTGTCTGGTGTACTGAAGCTCAGAGATTTTTCCTCCCTAACTTTTGAGTCAGCAAAAGATCCCCCCATGGCAACTCCTGTTACCGATCAAACCGGTGCCACTTCCAGCAATGTGATTATCCCTGAAGTAAAGCAACCCAAAACTCAAGAAAATGAATCAGCACAGAATCCTCCCATAGCAACTACCAAGAGAAAGAAGCACACTGCTAGAGGTCACCATGAGTCTCCCAAGAAAGATGAAATTCCTGTGAATAAGAAAAGCAAGAAGGAGCCCCTGAAAAGAGCTGAAAAATCGACAGATGCAGATGTTTCATCTGCAATTACCCAAGGTGAGAAGCCCAATCAAAAAGACTTAAAAGAGGATCCCATCCCTCGCCGCTCTCCAAGGCACAATGTTCAACACACCACATCGAATATCAATGACAGCCCCCCCACAAGCGAAACTCAAATGAGCCGACTTGCGGATGTTTCTTCACCACCTGAAAGTGCCAGCTTTAACTTCGAAATGCTCAAAGATTCTCCACTTAGTCCACCTAGCTTATCTCATATGATCACCAATGATGACATCACTATAAATGAGTATTTTTCCACATCCCCACCAGCCACCTTGGAAATAACTGAAAAGAATCCTTCTTTCATCCTTACCTCCGATTGCCCCATCATTCCTCCTGCCCAAGTTAATCCCTCACAAGCTCTTATGTCTACCAATCCAAACACTTCGAGCTCCAACATTTCTACATTCCTTCCATCTTCCCAAAATGAGGTTGAATGGCTAAAGAATGAACTTGCATTGGTCAAGACAAGAAGAACTGCAGGGTATAACTTGGGAGAATTATTTCTTCCTAGTTGGAATATTAGTAACAAAGATACTGTTACAGATTCTGCCACAGCAAAGAACATGTTTTTGCATTGCTCCACCCCAAATGACGTAAAGTTTCTTCAAAGTCTTCCTCCGTCTGTGCTTGCCGCTCGCGTTACTGCTATTCATGCTGAGAGTCAATCTATCATACCTGAGCTGTATAATCGTTGGATTAGGGCTGAGAACGCCAATTTATCAAGTGAAATCTCCCAGATGCAAAACCCGGTCATGCAGAACAAAATACAGGGTTTAGAGAAAGAAAAAGTTGCACTTGCTAAAGCAAAAAATGATGCTTCTCAAAAGAGAATTATGGCGGAACTTGCACTGAACGAGGCCCGATCAATGATTGATATGCTGAAGAAACAACAAATGATTCTTGAGAAGAAGAATTCTGACACCCTATCAGAGGCAGAAACTTTGCTGCAAGAAAAACAATTGCTCACTGAGCAAAAGCAAACAATTTCTAATGGTAAAGTCTTTTTCCTCTAACTCTTTTCTACATAAAATTCTGCCTTGGTGTATTCCTAACTTTCCCGTGACTCTCTTTGTGTAACTTTTTTCGTCCCTCCAGAAGCATTTCTTTTAAAGGAAAAATTGAGCCAGCAGCAACATGAATTTGAAGAAAGACAAAAAGCTCTTGAGATGAAGGTGAAAATACTAACCGAAGAAAAGCAAGTTCTGGAAAATGACAGATCATGGTTGTTAAAGGAAGGTGTCGATGCAGTTGTGAGAAAATTGTTCAAAGATCCGGACATGATATCTGCTGTCGGGAACATTAATAATGCTATGAATACATGCGGCGTGAATGAAGGTCTAATTCTCGGCTTTCAGTATGCAAATATGCCCGCTTCTTCTGTGCTGTCAACGAAAGAATTCGACAGAGATGCTAATAAGAAGCTTTCAGAAGCCACCGAAGCTTTTAAACGTCTGCATATTCCATTTCTGAAGCAACTGTCGGATCTACACAATGCTCCTCTTCAAGCAATCAAAGATGCTGTTCTTGGCGATGAACCACCTCCCCATGCTGACAAACCTGGATCCACAACCGACTCACATCCTACACCATCTGGTTCTGTTTGATTACCCAGCATCTTTTATCTTCCTTATGCTTTTTGAAAAGACATTTAGTTTCTTGCAACAATACCCACTTGCATGTGGATGATCTTTTGATGCCTGCATGTGTAAGGCTTTTGAACTTTGTTCGTTATCTGCACATTTGAATGACTGCATGCTTTTGTTTAACATATTTACTCTATACATTTTCCCTTCTTTTTTTTTTTTATAATCATCATATTTGCATGTTTGATCAGGCATGCAAATAGAAAGATTGTTATAAAAAGAAAAACTTATTATCTCATTGAATATGCCCCATAAGCATAACAAAATTAATTATGTCAAATTGACTTTGTCCTATTGGAACATATCCAACCCTTAAAACGAAGCATATCTACTTAACTCAGTTAGGCCATACTAACTTTGTTCAAATTACATTTGTTATAACAATTTGGAACATATCCATTTATTTAGTCAAAGCATATTCAACTTGTTAAAATTAGAACATATCTAATTTCTTTGCTTAAAACATATTTAAGCCGCTTGATCGAAACATATTCAATACCATAAGAATTTGCACATAGCACATTCACACATGAAAAGTGTTAACTCATTTTGCACAAAACAATGAGTTTCTGTTATTAATATTGAGCCATACTCAAATTGTACAAAGTCTTCTTTATCATATTCATTAGTACTATAGAAGAAATATAAGAACAAAGATTTGCCTCTGTAGAATTTCTCACATGAGCCATCTACACATGGTACTTCCGCAAGTGAATACCATTCCATGACCTAGGCAAAACCTTTCCATCTCCATCTTCAAGCACATAAGATCCCTTACCTAAGACTTCTGAAATTTTATACGGTCCTTCCCACTGAGGTGTTAACTTTCCAAGTTTCAAAACCTTGCTAACATCATTGTTACGCAATACCAGATCCCCTTCCTTAAAGTAATAAATCTTTGCATGAGCATTGTAATACTTTTCCATTTTTGCTTTATACTTCCCCTCTCTGATTGCCGCAACTTCCCGTCGCTCTTCCAACATATCCAAATTTTCCCTTATCAAATCATCATTATTCCCCTGTTCAAGCATCCTTCGAGTTGGTACTCCAACTTCTGCTGGTATCACTGCTTCTGACCCATATGTTAAACTAAAAGGTGTCTCACCATTAGCTGTTTTCGGCATTGTTCGATAGGCCCAGAGCACATGCGCCAGCTCATCAACCCATCCGCCGCCTGCCTTCCCTAATCTCGTTTTGATGCCCTCAACTAAACTTCGGTTAACTCGCTCCACTTGCCCATTGGCTTGAGGGTATGCAACAGATGCAAAAATTTGTGTTATAGCCAACTCCTCACACCATTCCCTAAAGGGGTTATCTGCAAACTGCTTGCCATTGTCGGAAATGATGTACAATGGTAAACCAAATCTACATATAATGTATTCCCAAACAAATTTTTTAACTTGTGCCCCAGTAATGTTCGCAACTGCTTTTGCTTCCACCCATTTAGTAAAATAATCCACAGCCACAATTAAAAATTTTACTCTTCCTGCAGCTTCAGGAAATGGCCCTACAATATCAATACCCCACTTTTGAAATGGCCAGGCGGACACTATTGGCACCATTTCGTGTTTGGCTTTCAAACTAACTGGGGCGAATCTTTGACACTCATCGCATCTTTTAAGTATATCATTAGCAAACTTATGCATGTTAGGCCAGTAATACCCTAGCAAGATCAGCTTATTAACCACCATTCGAGGGCCCATGTGATTACCACATATTCCTTTATGAACCTCACTAATTACATAGACAGCCTCTTCCTCAGTTAAGCACTTCAACAAAGGTCCCACATACGTCCTTCTGTATAACATCCCCTCCTGAATCTGATATTGCAAAGACTTAACCTTTACCTTTCTGGCCTCCTCTTTCCCTTCCGGCAACCGTCCTGAAATTAAATACTCATATATTGACGCATACCAGACTGGTCCAGCCATTGCCACATCCGATACTTGCTTCTTTAATATTGAGGGGGCATCTAACACTTCAACTCTTATTTCCTTTCCCAAGTGTTTAAAAGATGTGGAGGCTAACTTGCTTAAAACATCGGCTTTTTTGTTTTTACTTCGAGTCACATGTGCAACCTCGCATTTGTTAAACTCCTTCATCAGAATCTTGACTTGATCCAAATATAGTGCCATCGCAGCACTTTTGGTTTCATAATCTCCACTGATGTGCTTTACCACTAATAGCGAGTCAGTACATACTTGCACCTCATGCGCCTCTAACATCTTCATCATCCTTAACCCTGTTTAGCAAAAACTTGTGAATACGTAATACTGAAAAAAGTTAAATAAAGAATAATAAATTTTCCTATTTTAATTCCCAAGTAACCTGCCAACACAGCCTCATACTCAGCCTCGTTATTTGAAACTCCAAAATTAAACCTTATAGCATAAGTCATTTCATCTCCATCTGGACTTACAATTAAAATACCTGTAACTTACAATACAACAGAGTTTAAGTCTAAAATTGATGTCTTGTTTAATATGCAAAAGATAAAAATAAACCCATTATTTCAGACGAAGAAACTTAAGAAAATCTTACCTGCACCTGCCCCTTCACTTCCGGTTGAACCATCTGTAAATAATTTCCATGACAAAACCTTCTCCACATCCAACACAACTGTTGATTCTTCCGGATTTACGGGCATCTCAGCTAAAAAATCAGCAACCACCTGACCTTTGACGGCAACTCGTGACTTAAACTGTATGTCAAATTGACCCAACTCCACAGCCCATTTAACCATTCTTCCAGACATTTCTGGTTTCCGCAACACCTGATTTATTGGATAAGATGTCAATACTTCCACACAATGTGCCTGGAAGTATCTTCGCAGACGCCTTGTAGCCACAATTAATGCAAGTACCAACCTTTCCATCGGGGCATATCTTTGTTCATAATCTTTCAGTACCTTACTTACATAGTAAACTGGCATCTGACCTTGCTCTCTTTCTGCTATCAATACTGCACTCACAGATCCTATAGTTGCCGCTATATACATTTGCAGTGTCTCCCCTACAGTTGGGGCTGTTAAAGTTGGCAATTCGGTCAACACCTTTTTCAATTCTGCAAATGCATCTTCCGCTTCTTGCGTCCATTGAAAATTTTCTTTCCCCAAACATTCTTTTAAAACTTTCATGAAAGGTAATGACCTCTCAGCCGCCTTAGCAACGAATCTATGTAATGCAACTAATCTTCCATTCAAAACCTGAACATCTTTTATCGAGGTTGGCGACCCCATCTGTAATACTGCTTCCACCTTTTTTGGACAAGCACGTATCCCTTCATTAGATACCATCATCCCCAGAAACTTTCCACTCTGCATACCAAAAGAACATTTCTTTGGATTCAATTTCATATTTATACTTCGCAACTTTGCAAATGTTTCCTCAATGTCCCTGAACATACTATCCTCCTCCCTGCTTTTAATCACAATGTCATCAACATACGCCTCCAGATTTCTTCCTACCTGATCCCGAAAAGTTTTATCCATTAACCTTTGATAAGTTGCCCCTGCGTTTTTTAACCCGAAAGGCATCTTGGTGTAACAAAACAACCCCTCCCTTGTGATGAAAGTGGTTTTATCCTCATCCTCTACGGCCATCTGTATCTGATGGTAACCTTTATACGCATCCAAAAAGCATTTCCACTTAAATCCTGTAACCGAATCTACTTTCCAATCAATCTCTGGCAATGGATAACAGTCCTTTGGGCACACATTATTTACATTTTTAAAATCAATACACATCCTCCAGGAGTCATCTGGCTTTTTGACCAACACGGGATTCGATACCCAATCCGAAAATTGTATTTCTCTCAAAATGTTTGCTTCTAACAACTTATCTACTTCCGCTTTCACAACTTGCGCCCGTTCATTATCCATCCCTCTCTTCCGTTGCTGGTACGGAACACTTCCTGGATACAAAGCTAACTTATGTTCTGACAAATGCCTCGGTACTCCAGTCATATCAGAAGGTTCCCACGCAAAAACATCCACACTTTTAGTTAACAAATCATATAATTTTTCCCTTGCATTCCCTGTCAAACGATCTCCAATATATAGTTTCTTCTTGATCATTGACTGTGTTGTTTCGGTACACCCTAACTCTACCGTTCCCACAACCTCGTCCCTACTCGTTTCGTCGTTCGTCAGAACTCGCACCACCAATTCATCGGTTGCGATTTTGGTCATGTGATTAAGCAAACAAAAGTGTTCCTTGATCTTGTTTTAATTTTTCCTCCATTGAATTATCTCTTTGTAGGGCTTTAGCCTTCCTGTTAGACATCAAAACAACATACCACATGTTTCTCTAACTGACATGATTTAAGTTTTTCTTTTTCTTTTTCCTTGTATCAATCTCCATGAGTAAACAACAATCCATCATCGTCCTTTTTTTTACCTTGTACCGCACAAATTGATCTTTAAAATATCGTCTGTTAATTCTTCCCTTCCCCATGATCTCATTCTCCGCTGTGGTTCATTGGTTGTTGCTCGTTTTTCACACCCATGTTCTTTCTTGATCGTCTAACGCCGCTCTAATACCAATAAAATGATATCAACAACAAAGGAGTATGAAAACATGAGGTTTTTAAAGCAATCGACTTTTACTTTTTTTCTTTAACAATTAACCCACAAAATGTTACAAATAAACTTGCCACCTATTTATAACTAAGTGAGAGAACTTGAAAACTAAACTACCCAAACAGAAAATAAACTCTAATAACTCTTAAACAAATTAAAACTCGTGTTACACTCAAAAATAAAAAATCTCACAAACAAAAATACAACGTCAATTATTATATGTCATTAGTGGTGTGTACATGGTCTGTACTTTAAGAAAAATGTTATCCATTTGACTAATCAATTATTATTTACGTTCGAATAAAGTAATGAATAAATAATTAAGCTATAAAATGACTAGCTTTACTACCTAATGCGTTAATCATTGTGGGCCGAGCCATCGAGCCCATCAACATTAGCCACATATTCCCATGAACCGAACCTTCCTTTTGGTCTTGTTTCTAGTACTCACTTTTATCTGATTGTATTCTTCTTCGAGAAAAAATAATAATCATGAATGAATGGGGACTACTTATAACCTAACCTCATGTTCTCATCAGTTTAGAAACCGGGTTTTTTCCTTTTCTTTTATAAAAAAACCCAATTTGGAAACGAATCGGTTCTAGTCGAATCTAATTCGTAAAAAAAACCGGTTAAAGGTGAAAATAGATTTTTGTAGAGAAAAATTCAAACATGTTGGAATTGGTTAGAGTTCGTTGGAACCGGTTTTTAACATAAACATGCTTTGTTAATAAGTTAGTTAAATACTAAAAATAAAATAAACTTAATATATTATTTCACGTGCAGAACTACAACTGACGATTCATAAAAACTTTAGAAGATGGTCTCTTATCCCGTTGTAACCACCAAATTCAATAGCTATAAGGCCTTTATTATTTCATTATGAATAGTATGGGGGCATTGACATGAATCTAACTTTTAGTTTGTACACTTCTAACAATTCAATGAATTTAGACCTATGATAATGAAACATAATATTTATATTTTATAGTATAAAAAGATTGACGATCTAAGCTTTTAATGGTCCACAAGGTTTGTTACATGATATGCAAGTTGTTACTACACTTTGGCTTCTTCTAAGTTCTAACTAGATGAAAAGAAGCCACACTGACGAGTGTTTATACTTTATAGGGTTGATTATATGCTGAACGTTTGAGATTTTTTAAATAAATGTTAGGTTTATCGTAACATTTTAGTTTTTCAGTGTATTTTATTAAATATGTAACCATAAGGACTTGTCTGACTGGTTACTAGCGATGAGAGGAGACTTGGGACCGAGTGGTCACAAGTTCGATTCCTGAGCTTTCAGGTTTAACCACCGGACGCTCACGGATGTGTATTTTATCTGAAATGAGCTCAACTAATGTAAATACTATCGGGGTTTCTGGGACATTCGTTGACCGTTCAAATTTTTTTTATTATGTATGTTTTCTTTTATAAAATAATTATAAATTATCATTAGCATATAAAAAACCATTTAAATTTAAATAAATAAAATATCATATGATATTTAAAAATAGTATAAAAGTGGGCTCATAAAGATCACGTTAGCTTTGCACCGCAACTTCAAATTTACAGCCAACCAAACCAGTCTACTCCTCACCTTAACCAATGTCCTATAATCAAGACATCCCGACGAGCTACAACACCGAATAACGGCTAACACTAACATATGAACAAAATATGGCCCAATCTGGTTAAAGTCCAACACTAAAGAAAATTCTAAAATGTCGATGAGACATGCAGACCATGTTCTAAAACTCAACTCATGTGGAAGGGTCCACTTGAGAAACGTCACAGCTAACCAGACACAAGAAACAAGCGAACTGCTTGCTTCACATGGTCTGCTTTATTCGGTCAGCAACTGATAGGGGCGGACCTGCAATAGGCCCAGAGGGTTCCCGGGACCCCCCAACTTCGTACGTAAAGTGAAAATTATGTGAACAATTTTTTAAATTAATTTTTTTGTGTGATAAGCAATTATTAAATAAATAGTTTGGTAAGAGAATAAAAGAACTTCATGTGGAGCCTAATGGTAATATCATTTCCAATTTATGAAGTGGCGGAGGTTCGATTCTTGTGGTGCTCCTCCTTCTCCATTTTTTCAATTTTTTTTTTCATTAAACATTTTCCCACTTTTTTTTTTTCATTAAATTTACTCTTGTATAAATGTTCCTTTTCCATTTTCCCACTTTTTTTTCATTAAATATACTCTTGTATAGATGGTGTAACACATCTTTTTCCCCATTTTTTTATTAATTTTGTTGATAGAATAAACGAGCCATCTTTTTTTTATCAAATTTGATGTTGTTGAAATGGGTACCGCACCTTTTTCTCACTTTTTTTTATTAACTTTAATGAGAAAAGTAAATGAGGGGTAACGGGTGGTGGGTTTCGGATAAATCCGATCCTCATCAAATTTCTTTATGTATGTTTATATAAAACTGAAATATCTAAAAATAGTGACTCCGTAAAAAAAATATAGACCTCCTCAAAACAATTTCTAGTTCCGCCCCTGGCAACTGAGCTGACTCAACTTAACTCGACTTTCGAGTCAACTTGATCAAACGGTCATGCATGCCGTCTATTCTCAACTCATTATGTCTGAACATTCCGTTTGGGCGCATCATCATCCGGACCAACCTACCAATTTACACGGACCGTCCGTCCGGGGTCCTCGACCGGATGGTTCGCACTTCGTATATAACTTTGTCGACCTTCTTAAGTCTTAACTTTGTTTTCAAAGAATGGAAGATAAATGAGGAGCCCATCTCGTTAAGCCCGGCCCATCAATTACTCGTTGCCCCCAATTCCCCAAACTTGGAGTCTTGGAGATTAGAAATTAGGGTTTCGAAACTTCCAAACCCTCATTCTCTGCTCTCATACACAGTAATCATGGTGAAGAACAGGAACACGAGTAAGAGCAAGAGAAATGCTTCAACGGCTATGGTGACTGATGAGGCCGCCATTGTTTCACCTCAAGGTACGATCCATTACATCTCCATGCACCTGCAATTTGCACGTCGTGCTTATAAGCGCCTTATTTTTTCACAAAATTGATGTTTTCGTTTAACTATTCTACAGTTACAGCGATGGATACGTCAGAGACTGTAGTTCCTAGTCGATCTCAAATTAGCAGGTATGATTTGATTAAGTTCGTGTTTCGGTAGTATTCGTTCGAAACAGGAGTAGTCTTTTGAAATTTTGTCTGAATTTGTTAGAATTTTGGATGTTTTATTTGGCGGCATTTCAATCCATGAACTGCTCTTTTAGGGATTTTGGATTATTCGAAAACAAAATTATTAACTTCTGTTACTGATCATTCTGTCTGTGCACAATGGTTTAGAGCTTTAGATATGGAGGTGGATACATTTACATGCTGTTTTAGTTCATTTGATATAAAAACTAGTAGAACTTTAAATCAGTGAAAATTTTGAAATAAGTCTGTAAACAGAAACCTCTGCAAATGTAATGTTCCATTTGTCACTTTTTTTTTTTAATTCAAACTGAATTAATCAAAATTTTACAAGAAAATAGAAGGCAAAAGGGCAACCTGCTTCCCCGATAACATGTCACATGAGTTGTTTGTAACATGTTAGAGCATACTGTTGGATGAAGAATGAGTACATATGTGGGTTACCAAATGAAGGAAAGCCTTTCTGGTTACTTTTTGCAAGAAAAAAAAATTTATGCTTTATGATCACTTGGTCCTAGGATATGATGATGTATAAACGAGATATTTTGCACCAATGCAACTACTTTAGTTATTGAAGCCAAAAGTAGTTTTTTATTGTCAGTTGGGTCCCAGGATATGATGATGAATAAACAAGTTTTTTGCAAGTATGCAACTACGGTAATTATGAATACAGGGAAAGATGAGAGAGAGGGAGGAGGATGGAATGATGTGGTTATAGTTGGTGTTTTATATTTATTTTCTTTTAATTAAAACTTTAAAATGGTAGAAGAGTAAGGGATAAGTAGTCTTTTTTTACAAAATATTAGCAGAAAATTTAGTTCCTATTAATTGAAATGGCTAAATGTGTGCAAAAGTTTCAAATATAGGACATGTTATTGAAATGAAAGGACACAATCTGCAATCTAACTACTATATAGTTAAAGGACATAATCATTAATCTGCTCTAGATTTTCATTGTAACATTAACAATATTTATACGTTGTTAAATATTTTGAAATTTTCCTTGAACAACTTAGCTTCAATCTAACGGTTCAGATTAATGTATGATGGATGATACTTCTATAAGTTTAGCTTATAAGGCACATGGGCTTGCTAAACTTTACTTGTCGTATCAATTCATGCAATAAACCTAGGGCTTAGCTTGTAAAGTGCAGCAGGGTTGTAAATACTGTGAACTTGAGATATATCATGTGCTTGTTTTCAATAAAGTTAACCTTGTGACATATTGTGAACTTAATTGCATGAAAAGACCAATAGTAATCTTATAGCGGCTGACATAGATCATCTCATGAAATATGTAAGCCACGATTGTGCCTGGTTTCTAAAAAGGAGATTTGTTGCGTAAATCCAATTATCAAAACCTTGATGCAATGATGCATATCTTATACATGCTATCTAGTATTTAAGTCCTATTCTTGTGATGACTAGTTTATGTACTTCTTATATTCATGCCCAGCATAAAGGGTGTACAAATATATTACAATTTCAGTAAGCTAGTTTGGTCGTCTGGTCAATATAGGCTAGTTTGGAACACTTTCTGTCGAAAATTTTAGTTAAAAAAAACAATAAAGCATTTTATCATTACATTAGTAATATAACTTGTTAAATATTCTGTTAGGTACTGGTTTGAAAAGAAGTTTAAGATGATGATATTAGTTTCTAGTTCTATTCTGTTTTAGAAAACCTTGTATGCTTAAAACTCTTGTCTCTGTGTGTGTGTGTGTTCAGAAAGATAAAGGGAGTACAAATGAAGAGAACTAAAAATGTTAGAAAGAAAAAAGCCATAGCAAAAGCCGTCTCTCAACACGAGAAATCTGAAGCGAAGATTAAAAAGAATGAAAGCAAGACATTGAGAACGAAGTCTGCGAAAAACCTCTATGACTAAAGGTATCAATTAGCCAACTTAGATTGTTTATAACTTCAACTTATACGCTTCGTTTTCGTTTTTGTTTTTGTTTTGTCGGATAGGCTCGTGCAAGGGTTCTTTTTATTATGCTAGTGATTTCACATGTTTTGTATGAAGGTATGTATGTTCCGCAATACTCTTTTTAGTGAGATTCATGACTGTTTTACCATAAAGATTATGTTTCTAAACACAAAAAGACCAATAAGAGATTTTAAGTTAAATGTTAAACTGGTAATCATGATGATGAAGTTCGTGTGATGATATTGATTTAGAGGTCTCGGACAACGATAACTTTGATCGTGAATCCGATAATCTTAGAATGTTTAATGTTATTGGCAACTATTTTTTCATATGGCTAGCATCTTTAAGTACAGGTGAGATTAAGAAATTTAGAAAGAAAAAAAAACATTGAATTGAAAATAGTAAAAGATGAAAGGGTTGTATGTGGAGGTGATTTAGCAACAATTGAAGGTGATAACTTATCTATACAGTTAGATGGTGAAGATCTTTATTGCAGACGAAAGAGCATTTATTCCAATGGTATCTGGTGTTTATTCTCATCTAAACGGTGCAGGTTCAAATCTTATAAAGTGAGTAATAGAGTGATTTTAGTAGTGTCTTTGTTGTTAAAAATAACGTTAAAGTATAATAAATATTGTTTCTTGTACTTCTACTATTTTAGTGGACAATGGATCGGACGTAAGTGTAAGTTTTTTAGTCATTAAAGATTGTGTAAAAAAATGTTCCACTGATGCGCAAATCTTTATTTAGAAAAAAAATATATAGCGAAAGCGTTCACATAAAACTAGCAAGATTAGTATAATAAGATATTGTTAATATTTGGTGTTTGTTTACAACTAATTGAGTTCGTCATAACAATATAAGTAGTTAAATCTCACCACCAAACATCTTTCAAATCTTTAACCTAATATATGGTACACGATATGATGAACATAACACCGTCAAAAAGCTAAAACATATGAGCCTTGAATTTGGGTGTATGGCCCATGTATACGGGCGTACAAACTAATGTATATAGGTGTATGACCCTTGTATACAAACAGTTGTATTGCTATAACACTACGTAAAAAAACGGAAAAAATGTGTAACAACTCAAATGCTTAAACTATTTAATCTACGACCTACATGACATGTTACACGACTGTACCTATTAAGATTCGTTTAGATTGATTTTTTTTTCCTATGTTACATGATTTTGGCTTTTGAGCTCATGGAATTTTGATTTGTTGTTTGGCTGTTTTTGGCTTGGTCTTTCTGCAAGTTCTTTATTGATGTATTATTGCATTCAAGATGTTTTCTTTATTAGTTTTGAAAATAAAATTAAAACATGTGTTCTTTTTGTTCAATTTAAATGAGTTTATTCGGATTTTATTCGTATTCGATTCGAATTCGAAATCTGAATACGAATCGAATCGAATTTCGAGTTGGAATTTCTATTTGCAATTCGAATTCGATTCGTTTCGACGAATTTATTTCGAATTTCGAATCCATGTTTTAAAAACTGAAATTCAAATAATTCGATTCGAATTACTCGCGTATTCGAAATTCGATTTGTTGAATACCCTAGATCGAACACATATGTAAGTATGTAACCACTCAAATTAATTCATTAACTTTATGAAATTATCATGGGACATTTTAAAATACTTATTTTGAGTAAAAACCTGAGATTCCCGGTAAACAATAAATCGAATACCAAAGTCGCGTAAAAACTGCAAATTGTTTTATTTTTTGATTTTAATTAATCAATTAATCCAAAAATTAACCAATTAAATATTTTATTTTGGAAAATGATTATGCAACATCTATTTTTTTTAAAGTACAAACTAGTAAAATCCCGTAATTCTTCTGATAAATATTAAATCGAAAATAAAAAATGTGTGAAAATTCAAAATGAATCGAGTTTTGTCAAAATGGTGAAAATGAAATGTTACATAAAAGACATCTTAGAGAACATTAGAATATCATTAAGCCAAAAATTACCCAACAAATTACAACTCTATAGGAATAGTAACTCATGGGTGACGTAACGCCAAATAATTAGCTCACGTGACGGCACATAATGTTGTTACGTGGCACGAACAATTTATTTTTGTTTTTATCAAAACACAACATATTTTAACATATGATTTGGTTGCCTAAATCGTTGTTAAAGCGCCGTTTTTATTGTTTTTTAACTCATTATAATCGTTTTTAAGCATTCCGTTAGTTTTTACATAAATGCATTTAGATATCTATTTTGCTTGTGTTACATTTAACTAGCTTTTAATTTCAACATCTCTACGTAATGTTTTTATATTTCTGTTTTATACATTGCATTTTATCAATAATAAATGTTTTATATATCCGTATTATCGTAAAACAAGTTTGTAAAATCTTCTTTAAGCATTTATAGAAAACTCAACCACTCACCTCTTCCCCTCTTAGACAAAAACGTATCTACAAACAAGAGAAAAAAAAGGGAGAAAATGATATAACAATCACACGAATTCAGAAAACTATGGTGAAAATCCGTTGAAATTTCGCAGAATTCCGATAAAAAGATGCTTCCTTTCATTCCCAACAATTAGATTTCTTCGCTACTTCTGTCCAACAGTCTGCCATTAATCAAGATGTTCCGTTTATAACACAACCACTCCGTTTACTCTTTTCAGTTTTCACAATTTCCGCCTCTTTCTAGGGTTTGTTTATTCAGCATACTTGCAGGCTTTAATGGCTTCTTCTTCATCGAAATCATCTTGCTGCTTTCAATGCCATGATTCGACAACAAGTTGCTTCAGAAACGGTTGGAGACTCCGTAATGGCGAACGCGCTCTCCTCTGCATTCGCTGCGGGTAAGCTCCTCAGATTTTCCCTTTCTCTATCTTCTTTACCATTTTAATGTTCTTCAATTTGTTGTGCTAATTGCTTCCTTAGATATCTAAAGAATACTCCAATGAGCAAATTACAATAAAGTGGCAGTTTTGGATAGCAAAAGTCAAAACTGATTATACTAAAAACAAAAGCTATGATTTTTAGGGTCAAGAATTGATGTAATTGGTGGTTTGGTTATGTATGAGGGAGTTCAGTGAGTTTTTTTGGCTAATGGTTACTTGTGTGTCAAGCAATCCGGTAGGATTAAGTTAGCACAATTGGGGGAGTTACACAAGAAGTGAAGGAATGAGGAATTGCTAGACTTCGACTTAACATGATCGGGTATAGGAGTTCTTGAATAGATCGGATTAGGGTTATGGCCTTTTTAGAGAATGCATAGAGCATTCTTGGGTTAGACTGGCACTTACCTATTTGTTGTTTGCCTTAGCGTTTTCTCGAGTATCGAGCCTTTTAGGGGAGTGTATACATACTTGCATAAGGGTTAGTGCTTTTTTCCACTTGTCTATTTGCTCTTATGTCTATAGCTACTATGGTTGTTTGCATCATTTTCTAGTATAGTTCACCCACTATTGTATGTTAGCGGTAAGTCGTACTCTTCTTTATTAATTCTACTGCGTTGGTTCCTTGCTTTGCTTTTACTTTATTGCCTTTGCTATAGTTTTGCTATATTTTTTATTCTATATTTCCTATTATATCTTTCAAGCTGAGAGTATCTATGATAGCAACCTCTCTATCTCTAGGTTAAGGCTTGCCCCACCACACTCTCCCTACACCTTACAAATAAGTGTGCTATGAGTGGGATTATATTGGATACATTTGTTGCTGTAATTGCATGGTGTGGTTAATTGCTGTAAAATAGTCAAGGGAGGTAAAATTCCTATGCCATAGGTTTAAAATTTGTGCAGATTATGTTTTTGGGAAATTTGCAACAAATTTTTGGGTTTAATTTGTTCTTGATATACTTTTTTTATGCAAGTATTTTACCCAAAAAGATAAATCTAACAGGTTTATTAAAAATTTTCACTTACTTTCATTAGCCCATCAGGAGGATGCATTTTAGGGGTTGTTCATATTGAGTTTTTTTAAAAGCTTATCACGATTTGAACAATCAAAATGAGATAATTAGTTTATTAAAACGTGGGTTTTAAAAAACACGCCTAAGCGTAGGTGCATCAAGGTGATGAGGAGATCTGAGGTTAGCATTTTTTTAGCCTTTCAAAGAGGCCCACTTTTGCGTATCAAGGCGCCTCATGAACCAGTCTCCTTTTTTCCCTTTTCTTAATGGCATCTTTATCCTAAAAATCTAATCCTTGTAGCAATGGTACTCTGTGTTGTTGCAAGGTTTTCCGCCTCCTCATGGAGTCATGGTTAATTAGTTGTTTTTTTTGGGAACGTTGGTATGGTTAATTAGTTGTTTTGATCATGTTATCAACTTAATTTGAACATATAATCTGATTTGTGAAGCTACATATAATTTTCACTTGTGTACAACAAGGGCGCCTCACGTACATGATGCATGCGCTATCGCTTCTTGTTTTGGCAAGGTGCCTCACATATTTTAAAGCACCGATTAAAGCTAGATTAATTGGTTGATTAAAGCTGGAGTTAGGGGCGGAACTAGATTTTTTTTAAGGGGCAGCACAATTTTTTTTGAGGGGGTTCGGGAGCAACTACCCCAAGAGAGCGGGGTCCAAGGGGCAGAGGGACTGGCTGCGCGAAAAAATTTATTTAGAGGAAATTGCTTAATGAAAAGCTCATCAGAAATTAATTTAACCCAAAATTTACCTATGATTGTCTTCAAATTTGTTATTGTTTTATAATGCGAGCCCCATCTTAAGGACTATTTAGGTTAGGTAATGGTCTAATGGTTTTTTAAGGGGTAACACACGTACATAAAAACCCCCAAAATAAAAATCCACTTTGCGTACAAGTTTAAGGGGTTGCACGTGCTACCCCTAGACATGTATTAGGTTCGCCCCCGGCTGGAGTTTGTTAGATAACATTTATCTCTATATTTAGATTAGACTTGTCAGAATCAATGTTACTTCAAGACTTTTAAATGCAATCTTGTTAAATCAATAATAATAGATTAAGGATCTAGTCCCTTCTTTTTGCAAAATTGCTTACTAAGATTGTAATTTCCGACCCTCATACCCAATATTGTTTGTTTTGTCTACTAGGAGCTCATGACTTTGTTTTTGGTTGTTTAGGACACATCCCTAGATCATCCTATTCCCTACTCTAGCACGCTTAATTGTGCAGTTCTCTCATCCACGACTAGAGGTGCACAAAAAACCGATTACTCGACCCGAACTAGTTACAAATTTGATAACCGACCCGGTTATTAGCTAAGAGAGTACAAATGGTAAAATCTGTAGATAGGAATCTCTTTGAGGTTTTAAAGTGGAGAATCGGTTATGACATATAAAAATGGTTTTTGGTTAACCTATTAAAAATAAATAAGTTTTAAAAAATACCAGTTATTAGCTCGTTTTTTTTCTCGGTTAACTGATTCCGTTTGTATGCAAATTGGTTTTATCGGTTTGGGTTTTAGGGTTCCACAATCCGGTTTTAACCGAATCGTTTTTTTTTCAAAACCTATTTTTTGGTTGACCAACAACCAAGCGGTTATTCCACAACCGGTTAACCGATCGGTTGCCTAATATGCACACCTAAGTACCTAACCACTGCCCACAACAAACAAACAAAACAAACATAGCTAAGAATATCGACTCATAAAGTAGTATCTAGGGAGGATGAGATGAAGGCAAATCTTACCCTTGTCCCAAGAGATAGAGAGGCTGCTCCTGATGAGACTCTTAACTAAAAAAACCTCACATTTCTAAAGTAGGGTCCTAGGAGGTTGAGATGACGACAAACTTTAATAGTTACCGGAAAGAAAATTTCTTTAAAACTACAAGTCGAGTGGATAAGGTATTTTAACCATCAATGTAACATGTAATCTTCTTTGCTAAAAAACTCATAGTTAGTTATGTCCTCCAACATGGTTTAGCCAAAATCAAGAGGAACTTTGCTCTTGTTAGAGTTCAAATTTTCTCATTACTTTTTTGCTAAAAAACTTTACTCTCATTACTTTCAATACTCTTGTAGTTTGTAAAGTAATGAGAGTTCTAAAAGTATTTTTGAAATTTAATATATTTGTACGCCATATGTGTCTTGATTGAATGCAAAGAAAACATTGACTAGTTATCATAAGAATAGGATGTACATACTTTGTAGTAGGATTGAGGTATGCATCAAAGCGTTGATGCTTTGGTTTATGCAACGGGTCTTCTTTTTTGTAGCCGGATGCAATAACTTGGATTTCATGCATTAAAATTTGTTCGCCACTCTTAAAATTATGATTTAACACTTTCCCATCCGCCCCCCTCCACCAAAAAAAATGCGTTGATATTTGAGGCGGGACATTCTTTATAACGCTTAACATCTGTCTACAACTCCCTTTTGGACTCGTCCATCTTCGATGGGAATTTCCACACTATTCTTACCAGGGATGTGTGACTTTCCCGACACATACACCCCAAGGACTCATCATTGTCGATGAGATTTTCTCTACCACCTTGAACAGGTTTAGAGTGACTTTGATGTCATTTATAACATGTGGCTTTTGATACCACCAATATTGTCCGCTTTCTTCTCTAGGATCTCACTACTTTGTTTATGGTTGCTTGTGTGGAGACTTCCCAAGAGGTCACCCGTCCTTGGATTACAGTCCCTCCTATGCACCCATCTATGCGCGCTTAACTGGAGTTCTTCTCTCATTCAACCAATGCGCCCAAAACGTGTTGATAATATTTTAAGGCAGAGTATTCCTAATAGACCAAACATTTCTTATGTTCACTGCCAATGTAGGATTTGCACACAATGTTAAAATTATGAAAAAGAATTTAGATGTGTGTAAATTTAAGTGTTTATAGGCACTCCTTTATTGATCGAGAAATTTCTTTTACTAATTACATATATTTTATTCATATAGTTGTGCTTATGAGGAGGGAAGGTTCTGTGAAACATTTCATTCAAACGATGATGGTTGGAGAGACTGTGAATCTTGTGGAAAGGTGAGAACAATTACGAGAAATAATGTTAATGATTCGAAATGCATAAAAATATTTAAAATTGGGTACTTGGGTTTCACCTTAATTTTGCAGTTGGTCCACTGTGGGTGCGTTGTGTCATTCAATCAATATTTTCTTCTGGATTTTGGTGGGGTGATCTGCATGGAATGTTCCAAGAAAAACCTCATTCTGGTAACGTGTTGTCTGCTTTAATTGTCATACTATTGAAATCTAGTTTTCTTTTTCTTCTTCAATAATCATTTTCTATGTGAAATCAATGATAAATGTTGGCTATGTAGATGGTCTTTTTTTTTTTTGGTTGAGGTGGATGTCTTGCACTCTTGCAGACTTTTATTGATGTGAAACACCACCTCGCTAATTTTTATTGCTTAATATACAAATTTTGTGCATCTTATGATCCAAAGAAGTACCCATGTCATCATTTTTGCATATTTGGAACGCTAATTCATCAAACTTTGACCCCTTTAAGGGGTAACAAGTCGTAATATTTTTTCACAAATACGTGTATTTTAGACAAGTTTAGGGACAACAAGACAATCTCTCTTTTTAATCCGTAATAATGTGTCATGTACAGTTTAAAGGTAACAAGTCATTATTTTAATTCCGTAATGATGTATTTAGTAAAGCTGGTGGTGTAGAAATCATCTCCCAATATTTCATCTTTTTTCACACTTCATTGAATAATCAGGATTTGTCAAACCTTTGAAGCAATCTAAATATTATTTCCTGCACCACAATTTGCTACGCCTCATTATTTAGTTCTGATTACTCAACATCCCATAATTACTTTCATAAAGCACATCTAAACACCCCCTAAAAGTGCTGCAATATATTTATTCAGAACAAAATTTGAAGATTTTTTTATCCTTTTACTTGTATTAGAAATTCCAGATTGGAGATTAACATGGATTATGATCACACTTGGTTAAACTACCAATTATTTAGATGTTTTCTTTTATCTATTACCAGCAATGAGAACTAATTCTGTAGTATTTCACATTTTATAGGCACGGAACCGTCGGTATGCACGTGAATATCAAACAGATCCAGGAAATGTGCCAGATCTTGCGAGGAAAGTACAAACTGAACCTCATTACTGGGCTGGTGGTTTTGATTCAGAGATACAACGCATCCATAGGACGTATCCTCTAGTTTTTATTTTATTCTAAGATTCTATTTACCGTTTCAGTCCCCAAGGGAATAGCTTGGTGGTAAATTGGCGGCTTTCCAACCAAAAGGTTGTGGGTTCAAATTTTGCAAAATGCAGGTGTGGTGATTTAACTATTCAAAAAAAAAAAATTTTGATTTTGGTAGTGACTGTCTAAAAAAATCAATTTCATATCAGCTCTAAGAAAACAGAACTCATTATCCAAGGGTAAATAAATTTACCTAGTTACCTTTTCTGTTAACATTTTCTTGTATTTCCCTCTCAAAAAACAAAAAGAAAGATGAGATTTTCCTAATCCCACCCTCCCCCAACCCTACCTTTTGAGTGAGTTTTTTTTGCTGGGTATGTTTGTTTGTTACCTTTTCTTTTAACATAATTTGAGAGGATTCTTCTATATCTAATTTTTTTTGGTTTTCATACATAAATGACATTTATGATTTATTTACCTCTTCTTTTAACATTTTTGTTTTTTTCACATAAATTCTCTGTATCATGGTTTTCAGCTTTTTATTCTGATAACTCAGTATGACTTATAACATAATCACTTCAGACAGCCAAATATCTTCTAAGATGTTTCTCTATGGAAAATATTGTTGACATTAATGTGAAACCTTAATTGTATATTAGCACCAGACCTGCTCTCAATCCTTTATTTGAAAAATTATTGACTGCTAGTGATGCTGACATCAGATTAGGCCGTATAGTGATCCCAAAGAAATATGCTGAGGTGAGTCATTAAAACTGCTAATATAATTAAAATATATATATATTTTTAATTTTTTAATAAAAGCATTATAGGATTGTATTTGCTAGAGTATGTGAAGATGCAACGATTGAACGGCATTAATAATATCAACAATTGTGCAGACTTTTTTTCCGGAAGTGACCGAGTCCAAAGGGTTAATGATGAATATTCTGGACATCGAAAACAAAGAATGGAAGTTTAACTTTCGTTTTTGGCCTAATTGTGGTAGCAGAACATATGTTTTAGAAGGCTTTAGAGAATTTTTGGCTGTAAAAAAATTGCAAGCTGGTGATACAGGTAACTAACACACAAACACACACACTTATGTAGGTGATAATATGTGCGGGTCGGGTCAAACAATTAGATTAAAAGAACTCATTCATCTAGTTTGGGTTCAAATGGGATTAGGGCTGGTAAAATAGGTCTAAACCAGACATGACACGACTAAGTAACACGAATACTAAACACGGACACGGCACGACACGATTAACTAATCGTGTCATTTTCTTCAAACACGAATACGGACCTATTTATAATCGTGTTACACGACACGACCTGTTTTGACACGATTATTGTTACCTGTTAAATAATCGTGTTAAATAACAGGTCATGACACGACTCATTTAACACGGTGAGATCATCCAATTTAAAGGTTACCAAATATTACAAACCATAATATAATATCATTTAAGAACAATTCATAACATATTCAAAACAATAACCCATATAAGTCTTAACTAACAATACGTAATGTATATTTAACTATTTTTAAAAAGTAACAAAAATATAAACATGTCGAACATGTTAGACGAGGTGAAAACATGTCGACCTATTTATGACACCAAACCTGTTTAACTCAAACCCAAACTTGTTTAATTCCATGTCGTGTCGTGTTGTGTCGTGTTAACACGTTCGTGTCAGAAATTGCCAACCCTAAATTGGATGGGTCTGGTTAACCACAAACAAATATTTTTGTCAGTTTTTTTAATTTACAAGTGTATTAGTTATGATTACAGAAGTAGTATTATCATAATACTGATCTAAATCATTAAAATAAAATAATTTTGGAGGTCGTATACATTAAAATTAAACTTTCTCAAACTTGCAACTTGCAAGTTTCATCGAGTTCGACCCATTTGATACAAAGTTAATATACAAACAAACATACCCAGTAAAATTCCATTCAAAGAGTAGAGTTTGGGGGTTGTAAGATGAGGGCAAACCTTACCTCTATCCCATAGGATAAAGAGTCCGCTCTGAGAGAGACCATGGCTTAAGAAACATACAAAAAACTAGAAGTTCGACCCATTTGATCCATAGCAAACAGGTCGGAATTGCCACCATTAATATGGGTACATACTGCCTGGTGGCTGGCTCCAAGCTGTTCCTGATAATTTACAATGCATTTCTTTGCAGTAACATTTTATCGAGTGGAACCTGGGGGAACTATGGCAATTGGAACCCGGAAGACTTCTGTTGTTAAACCACCTCATCAGGTATGACAACATTTTTTTATTCTGTTGATGTAGAACAAAATTCAGTAACCTCATCATAGAACATTAGAACTGCACCAACTGAGATGCAATTTTGAACCTTTTGCTTATGAAGGATACAATTTGGTAACGGGTCAAATAGGTACAATAAAAATCTTAAAAGGAAACGGATCAGATTGGTCAACGTTTCCCAAAATGTGTATTTATTTTTGGGAATGGCAACTGATGATTGAACCCTCACCACTTGGAAAGCTAAAACCTTATCCAACATTAGGTCCAAAGTGTATATTTAAGGGTGCGTTTGGTTGTGAAAACACACCGTGTTTTCCATTTCTGTTTTCTAAGAAAATATGGAAAATAGAAAATGCGTTCAAATTGTAGTTTTCCAAAAAAAAAAAATCGAGGAAAACAGAAAACGGTGTTTTCCAAACTTTTAAACCAAAATTGGAAAACACTTTCTTTTTGTTTTCCGTTTTCGTTTTCTAGATTTCTATTTTGGAAAATGGAAAACCTATCTTTTGGTTTAGAACGTGTTTTAAAAAATTTCCATGTGTTTTCTAGAGATCATTTCATTTTCTAAAACTGAAAATGGAAAACTGGAAATCGTTTTCCACAACCAAATGCACGCCAAGTTATTTAACTCATCCAACTTCTTAAATGATTTATTTAAATTTAGATCGTCGTAATAATATAGCTTTGGTAATCATATCCATCACGCTAATTTTCGCTAATTTTTTTAATAAAAATATGGACGGAGGTGTTTTGGTTAATCAACCCAGCTCAAAAAATTACCCACCCATCACAATACCCCTCGAACCCGAACTAAGTTTTATATATCGACTCTACAATGTTTATATCATTATTTTTCGGTGAATAGGTTGATACCATCACTCTTTGAAGGGCTGAATGCTCTAAATATCTGCACACCTGATGCTGTGAAACTGCTTGATGTATTCTTCGGGAAATCATAGTTGCTATTTGTGTTGTAAGCTAGGAGTTTTTGTTCTTTGATTTTTTTCATCTTTTCTTTAGAAAATAGATTGAGAGAAAAGCTTGGGAATTTCCCTTGTTGGTTTTTTAAGGATTTATTTTCTTTTATGAAAGTGAAATATTTGGTTTAGCATATCTGTATAATAGAATACATTTTTTTAATGTATATGTTTTAGTGACCTTTGGTGGTATTAAAGGTATATAATTTTTTAAATGGAGTGTTTTAAAGGTGTATATTTATCATCTAAATGCCTTTGGTTTATTGCTACTAAAGGTGTATATTTATCATTAAAAATACAAAAAATTTATATGTTTTTTTTTTAAATGGAGTGTTTTAGAAATGTGTGGATGTTCTAATAATTGGCTTTAGATCTATGTATTTACATGGAATTTAATATATTCCACTGCTTGGCGAAATTAGTATATGGGGCAGGTTCGGAGGTATCGGATTATTTGAGTTTGATGTATACATTCTTACTTTTATTTTGATGGGAGGTTGTTTTTGTTGTAACTAAAAATAAATACAAAGTTGAAAAAAAATATATATATATATATATATAGTTCATGACCCAATTATTTATAAATTAAGTTCTCTTTCTTTTTAATTATTTTAGCTTAATAGCTTACCTAATTTTAGACTAAATGGATAAATTGATATGAAAATCTATATGATTATGTGGTTGATATTTTGTGGGTTTAGTGTGTTTTATATAAGGACTACGGTGATTATTATGTGGTTAAGTACGTAAAAGGTGCATGAAGTTGTGACGATTCGTTTTAAATATTGAAACTAGATAAAAAAAGGACTCACTTCGTGGTTTTGAATAAAATTTATGTTTGTTTTGAAAAGAAAAGAAATTTCATTTCCAACCACTGATAAAGATAAACATGTTACAATGAAAAACTCGAAATTTTATAAAATATAATATTTTAAAAACTGTAAGAGAAAACAGAGAAAGTGTGAAAAGGGAAATATCAAAGCAATTTTGATGATTTGTACATCATCTTGTGTGTGCAACTCCATTGTAAACAAAACTTACATCGATACATATATAAAATAACTATGTAGCAACTTTATATTCAAAATCTATAAGATTATCATATTGTAGAAAGTTAGAAAAACAAAAACAATGAAAGGAAAAGAAAAGAAAAGATCACTAGTTGGAGGGTTGTATTATAGGTTTAATGAAACTTATAGAAGGTATATGGTAAAAAGTTTGATGGTCAAATTATAAAGAGACAAAACTTTGATGAGATTGAAAGAAAAGATAAAACTTTGATGCAAATTGTAAAAAATTAAAACTTCACTAATTATGCTTTTCTAAAAGGGCTAACACAAACACTTTGTAACACACTCTTTATCTACAATCCTCTTCACAATAATAAGACTTTTAGTCTTTCACCCTTAGGCTAATAGTCTAGTACTATTGTGCTACAAATAATTTGATCTACACTATTCATACTTATACGAAACTAAAAAAATATAAAAAACGATAATAATTAGTTATAACATACGAATTGAAAAATAACATGAAAAATAATCAGGTTTTCAATTATCATGTCTAACATTAACTAAATATAAAAATCCATCTTTTGAATAGTGAGGTCTTCACTTTTTACAAAAAAAACAAACTTTTGCTCTTACTTTCCATTTTGACCACAACTTATTTTACCTTTTACCCCTAATATATTTATGTTTTAGCCCCCCACCGTACATATTTTCTTTCTTGACCTACCTGCCCACAATCTACCTCCATATCACTTTATCTCTCTATCATCCATAAAAGTAAAATTGAAGAAACACAACCACAAAAATCACGCTTCCAAAAAATCGAAGAACGCAACGGTGATTGGCGGAAGTCGGTGGACATGCTTATACCGCAACCATCCCCCCTTCACCGGCGCAAGCGACGTTAGCGATTTCCGGCGGTTATGGTTTTCACAATTACGATTTCGATCTGGTAATCTTGAGTAAGAAATCTTGCATACGATTTGGTTCTCTGTTCTTTCTCTGTCCGATTAGGGTTTTATTTTTTGGGGGGAATAATAATACCACTGCTCGATTCATACTTTGTTGCAAATGTTCAAAGCAAAAGAGGAGGAAGATTACTCCATATGTATTCTAGGGTTAAATTTTATGTTTTATAAAATTATGGATTTTTGCGCATTTGGCATCGCCGTAGGTATGTGTTAGTTGTCATTTTTAGGTTTTGAGATCTGTTTTGTGCGTAATTTATGGATTGATAGGTTTTGAGATCTGTTTGTTGGAATTGGATTTCTGTTTTAATTGCAGTTCTCTTTTTGTAGTGAATCTGCTGCTGGTTTGGTTGCTGTAAGGATTTGGTTTTCAGGTACACCTTGCCTTCATGTATTGATGTGTGATTTGTATTTTTCCTGGTAATAATCACTTTCATTTACGAACTTTTACCTTCATGAGTGTATGACACTCATTTTCAAATTTAGCACTGTTAATTTAGGCTATTGATAAACTTTTATCTTCTATGAGTGATCAGGTACTTTACTATGTCATTTGTATTTTTCCCTGGTTATAATCACTTTCATTTAGCACTTTTATCTTCTATAAACTTTTATCTTCTATGAGTGATCAGGTACTTTACTATTGTGGATAATGAATCGTATATGATCATAATTTAAAGGATAGTTTTGTAATTATCCCTTTTTAGTTGATGACACTTCAGAATAGGTTTCTTATAATGATTATGGTAAATTGTCCTTGATGTATAGGTTATCTGCATTGCCAGAACAAGCAACTGTATTCTGATTTTGTTGGAGCTTGGTCCATGTTGGTAGGAATTAGAAAACACACAATAATAGTTTTAGTAATCATTTTACTGTCGTTTGTACTGCATATTTTTTATTTTACAGAAAGATTCGGTTGGATGATCGAGAGGCAACAAGCACATCGAGTATAAGATTTTGTAATGAGGTTGACTTTAAAAAACAATCGTCAGAGCATGTTATGGCTCCCCCTTTCACGTGTATTCCTCTGTTCTAATTGGTCATTTATGTGTGTTTCCTGCAGGCTTGGAGGTGTTCCGATGATATAAATCCCCTTGAATCATATTTTGCTAGCACTACAGGTTACTGCAAACAGGTCTGACGATATGTTAAATTTAGTTGCCATATACATATGTCATATCATACGGGTTTATACAGTTTGTCTTATTTATAAATAGTATGCATGGTTGTGATAAATGGTGTAATGACCTAGCCAAAATGGGGCCTGCTTAGGTTCTGCTTTTCTTTTAAAATAATTCACGTGCAACCGTTATTGTCAAATATGTGAGCCGTCCATTGCTTTTTGAGGCGGTTGGATGTTACTAGGTGTGTGTGTCTATTGATTCAGTGAAAAAAGGTATGGGATACGATTGATTCATTAAATAGTCCATATATGGGTTTATTCAAGATTATGTATATAGATGGATTTTGAACTTGACGCTCTCATAAATGTTTGCCATTTTTACATCAATTTCAAAATCATTATTAAATCCCAAATGATGTCTAACGATTATATTATTTTACATAATCTTTATTAGGACTTATGACTTAATAATTTTGGTGGAAGGCTTTACTTTTCGGGTACAATCACAGTAAAAAAATGGGTGTTCTTAAGAATCAACCGGTGGCTGTAAAGATCATTTCCAAATCAAATGTGCATTTAATTCATAATCTTGAATCCTTTAACTGATTTGTGATTTAACTACAAGCTTGAATTCTTTAATAATTTTGATATGGTTGCATAGATGACAACAACAATGTCAATTGAAGATGTACACAGGGAGGAGTGGCAAGGCCAAGATCAATTCCAAATCAAAGATCCTTGATGCTTTTGAGGATGATCAGAACGTATGTATAGTTATGAACTGTGTTTAATTTTCTGCATTTATGATATAACAAAATTAGGTTCTGCATGTTTTCTTGCTAATGGATGATTAATAAAGTAGCAAAAGTGTTATAATATCTCTGCCTAGATATTAAGCATCTTGCCTTGCGAGTGCTTGATTTAGCATCAAATCATTGAATAAATCTTCCAAAGAGTTCAGCACGTTGACATAACAATTTGATATTCATAAATACAAAAATAGCAAAATTGACGCATGATACAAAAGCGTTGCTTGGATTTCAACCGCTTGCTCAGAGGTTGTCTAGAGATTAGGTCAAAATTAGTGCATGGAATTGGTGTTTTGCTTCATCACTTGAATGATTTATTGAGGATATTGTTCGTGATTTGTCTTAGATTAAAGCTTACATTTGCTCCATGTTTGTTTTTTAGGTGTCTGATTTGTACAAGGCTTAACCACCAGCCTCATTCTTCTCACTTTTGGGTTTCCTGTTCGTGTAGATATGAACCCTAATTTCGGATGATCTTACCGGACGGATATGATGAAACCCAATCAGATTTCTTTCAGTAACAGAAACTGTGGCGAGCAGCTTTACCGGTGACACAAACTGTAAATGGTTTATATATATTGTTACAACTTGCGTTAAAAGTTTTATGATATTTAGTTCTAAATTCCCACTATTATCATAATTTTTTTATTGTTGCTACTTTTTTCTCCTAGGTCTTTGGATGGCTTTCTGCTCCTTCGTTGGCTTGAGATTAGTCGTTTGTGATTCGGTAATTTTCATTTTCGTAGACACATGCATAAATAACGACTCTATAGAACTTTTTGGAATACACAAAATATATTTTTTTATGCATGTTTCTATAGTCCTTTATTAGTAATGTATGCTTTGTTACTGTGAATATTTGTATTGGTTAAATACTATCTTTATTCTTTTTACATACTAAAATATTGGTTTTGGTTCTTATATCTTATTGAAAGTGAAAATATTTATTTTGTATGGAATGGAAATTGTAATTATTTGGGTTTTAAATATTTTACATACTGTTTTTGTTTCAAAGGATGAAAGTGAATGAATCAAATCCATTTACCAATTCTCACAATTCACTCTGGCATTCTACCAGTACCAATTATTTTATTTAGTGATTTAGATTGTCATAACTCCATCTTCTATAATATTGCAGGGAGATGCAATCCAAGCAATTGTATGTGAGACTGAAGTTTGCTGCAAATGAACAAACAAAGCATGGCTGTAAGAACAATTTTTCTTTGAACATGGCTAAAACAAACTAGAACAATTTTCAATGGATAAACGTTCTTAAGTTGTCACGAGTAAGTAAAATTTAGAACATTGGGTCGAAGATTGATCTGCTCGCAACCTAATTAAAGCAAAGAAAGAAGAATATACCAAATTAAATGCAACAAAGTTATTTCTAAAAGAGGTATTAACAAAAATTGTTAATGACTTTGATGTAGCTTTTGTTATATAGAATTTTTGTTTGACAAAAGTTTTGACATGTATACTTATGCTCTGGGCGTAACTTTGCAGGGCTCAACCCTTTCAAATAGTTTGCATGTATGTATGTAGTCTATTTCGTTAATAAAGAGCCTTACGCCCTGTCTATATTTAAACATTTAATAGATGTAAGTGTTTAACTATTTATTTCCTCAAAGTTGCTACAATAGTACAATCGGTGATTTGCTCTTATATGCTACAGTTGAAAAGTTCTTCTTTTGGGTGCGACATAGCAATATGATCTAAAACCAATACGTAATTCAAAAATGGTGAGGCCGCCGCAACGCGCGGCGGGTCACCCACTAGTATATAATAAAATATCATGTCCTAATTATAAAAGTCGACTTGTCAATCTACTTTAAAATAAAATAAGTCAGGTTACAATTCGTTTAATCCATTTATCACAACCATCAATCAACCGATAATTCATTTAGCTTATTTACAACTTGATCCCGACGAATTTATCTCCCCGCCATATTTACATAAAAGTGTTACACGTATTGGTCCGGATCACATGATATTAAGTATATTTAAATTAAATATAATTACGTCTTTATCGTGTTTGATTAATCAAATTAAGGGTGGGAGGTATGCTCATTTCATTGATGTATTAGGCATCAAATTCGACCAATATGATGATGCCAACAGAAGAGAGAAAATTGATGTAAAATGATAATTTGTAGGGGGTATGCTCATTTAGTCATGGTTTAGGCATGGATTAAATATTTTTTTTCATTTTCTTTTTAATCTAAAACAAATATAATTAAACTAACACATTTAATATTTAAAAAAAATAATTCATTAGAATAAAAAAAATTACAAAGTCCTAAAAATAAAAAAATTTACCAAGTCCTAAAAAAAATTACCAAGTCCTAAAAAAAATTACCAAGTCCTAAAAAAAAGTACAAAGTCCACCATCTAAAAATCACACGGCCATCCGTATCTAGCCGCAACTCGACGTTTTTCCTCCAAAAGTACCGGGAGGAGTGATTCGGGCACCTTTTCGTGAGGCCTCAAATACAACTCGAGGTCACGAGCCCGTTGTTCTTCGTCCATCGTCTCCCGTTGTCGATCCATCGTCCTCCCAACCTTCTCGTACATTTCCCTCTTCTTTTGAGCGGTTTCATGTCGAACAGTCCGATTGTCGACCTTTTCATCCTCCCATTTCAACTCAAACCTCTCCATCACCTCCAAAGCATTCGCCGATCCTTTTGTCGACGAGTCACCACCCGACTTCTTGCTTGAGCCTTTTCTTCGTGGCGGGTGACTCGGCATCGAGTTCTCATTCAAGTCGGGCAGACGACTCGGCAATTGTGTCGAGTCGGCATCGTTTGACGTTGTGTACTCGCCCGATACCGATACCTTGGTCCTCTTCGACGACTCGGCAACACCACCAACCTTTTGTTGTGGTGCAAGCCACTTTGGGTGATCCTTCACCACCTTCCAAGCTTCGACGTGCGTGAAACCTTTCTTCTCATACATTTGTTGGTAATCCTTCATCGTCTTCTCACGAACGTCAGCATCACTCGCACCACTAGCCCACACACGTGTCTACGATTAAAAAAAATAAATTAAAAAAATTATTTTTTTTGAAAAAAATAATTTTTATAAAAAATACTTACATTTTGGGTGTACAACCCGTTGAACCTCGACATCGCCTTGTTCAAGTTGTTCCATTTGGTGTTAATCATGTGAACGGTTCGACCGGTATCACGTCCACTCAAACCGTTGAAGTGATTGATGACCCGTTGCCAAAAAGATTCACGTGATTGTTGATCACCAACTCTCCCGTCTTCGGTGATGTAGATGTAGGATTGCGCCAAAATCGTTTCCTCTGCGGGCGACCAATAAGTCCTCTTCTTCTTGCCACCTTTCACCGGTTGTGTAGGTTCCTAGTCTTCTTCCTCTTCAGCATCGTCTTGCATAGCGGCTTCTTGTTCTTCTTCCTCCGCTTCTTGCTCCTCAATTTCAATTTCTTCATCAACTTCCTCCGATTCGGAGTCAACATCAACACGTCGAGGTTCACGATATTGGGTGTTATGATACATCGATTGGTGTTGTTGAATTTGCGACGAATGCGACGTATAAAAAGGTGGTTGCTGTCCATACACACCACCCACTAAATCAACAAACGATTGTTGTTGATAGAAACCGGGTTGTGATGGTGGCGGAGGTGGTGGTTGTGAGTAGAAAACGGGTGGTTGGTTTGGTGGTGGTTGCGAGTGTGGTTGAGGAACGTTGGAGGGTTGAGCTCGATCTTTCCGGATTTTCGGTCGGAATTTTTTTCCTCTGGTAGCGGGTGACTTGTTATTCCTTGATGAATCCATGGTGAATGAGAGTGATTCTTGTTTTTTTAGGTTTTGTGTTTGAGAGAGGAGTAGAGGTGTAGAAAATTTTTAGAGTTTATGGGTGGGGTGGGGGGGGGGTTATAGTGGTATTTGGTTGATTAAAAAAAAAAGAAAGAGCCAACTGTCGAAAAAAAAACAGTCAAAAATTCTCGACATCACTCGGCGAAATCATGTCGTTGGAGGGGGCTTTATGCCGATGACTAGCCCATGCCGAAGCTCACAGTATACATGCCGATTTCGGCATGGTTGGTGCCGAGCCCATGCCGAAAGCCACGGCATGTATACCGCCCACCCTAATCCATCAATTCGACACGATAGAATTTATGAAATATCTCGTTACTTGTAACTTGTTAGTCTTTTTTTTTGAACGGTAACTTGTTAGTCTACGTATACAAACTGACCGTTGCTGAAGAGACGTGGTTCAACTAACGACTCATCATCATTCCGTCGTCCCCTTTCTCTCCAACCAAAATCACTCTCAGAAAGCTATGAATTTGAGCATTAATGGCAGCCATGGCGTTCCACATCGTCTCATCTCAAGCTACCGTCGACCACATCAAATCACATCTGGTTAGTTACACTTTCGTGCCCTAATTTATCACCACTCATTCGTTAAATCAATTATCTAAACGAAGTTGTTGTTCTCGGATTTCCTTTCGGCGATCTGTTTCTGAAATTGAAGGAAATTTTGAACTCCCGATCAGAAGGATAAACAAATCGTTGAGTACAGATGATTCCGTAAGGGAAATATCGTCTTCTTCGAAGATTGGCGAGAATTTAAGCCTTATTAGAGTCGCTTCGTTAACGACCGCCATCTCAGGTAGCGATAAATTTATTGTGATATGTTAATTTTAGGGAGTGTTTGGATGTGTTTTTAACGTTTAACCGGTTATTTGGTTATTTCAGTCTTCAGAGTTCTATCACTGGGCATGATTTTAGCATATGATAATTGATAATGAATGTTTTTGTTTTGATGTTTTAGCGGCAACTTTGGTTTGTAGTGAGAGTGCACATGCCTTGAATATGGAAGAAATCATGGTATGAGCTATGAACTGCAAACATCTTATCATCAATTTTGACTTATTCTGACTTGTTGACTTCTTCTCTGATGCTTCTATTTATAGAACTTTTAGTAAGCTTATTTTTAGCAAGTCTATACAAGCTCTCGATCGAAGTTGTGACTATGATGTTACTAGACTACTAGTGATCTTTTAGTTTCAGAAATGTGTGTTTTATTTATGTTCAATTTGAATACCTTTTTCTTCAATTTTGACTTCTTCCAAACTTGTTGACTTGTCTTGGCTGGGGATTTAGGCTAGCCTTAGTTTTAGCAAGTCCCATTAAGGTCGATCAAGGTGCTAACTATGATGCTACTAATGATCTTTCTTGTTTCGTTTAAAAATGTTTTTTTTTTTGTTTTTTTGTTTTTTTTGTGTGCATTCTGAAGGACTATAAGTGTTAGAATCAGATAATTGATTGATTAAAGCTACTGATAGGTGTTGGTTTTAGATTTGTCTTAATAGTTTGCGATTTCTTACTTTCTTCCCAACTCTTAACTAATTTAGAAAACTAAAATGACTTCGCTGAAATACCTAAAATACATTAAAAGTGACAATCGTTAGCTTGCATGCACTCCAAACATCCGTTAACTAGTTAACAATTCACCAATTTGATTTTAAGTGCCATGAACAAAAGTAGTTTGGTTGTTATTACACATCAATATCATGTGATTTTGTTAAAGGTTTGAAAAGAGAAACTTAATGCCTCCCTTTTCCTTAAAATTTCCATATTTTTAACTGAATTTACGCACATTTTTAAGCATGAATTGCTATCTGTTACTTGTTACTGAGAATTTCTTAGGGTTAGAATAGAAAATATAATGCTTTATAGAAGTATAGAACATGCATAAATCCTAGATTTAGAGAAATATTTTTAGCTGTAAGATTTGAATGTAGATCCTTTCTATCAGGCAAATATCTATTAATATTATTGTTAGTATCATCCTTTATTAGCATGTGTAGTTGTGTATTCAATATTGTAAGCTAAAGAACTACAATTATTTTCCTTTAAGTCAGGAAAGAACAGCTTTTTCGGTTTACACATTGGCTGATGGAAGCCTTGGAGATTGGTTTGGAGGCCTCATGTATACGGCTGGTCAGCAGGCAAATGAAGCTGTTCAAATTCAATTAGGAGCTTTAAGTTTTACTAGGTGCATCATATATATTTTATTATTTAGTTTAAAATCCATTGTGGTGATAAACATGGTTTGTTACCTTGTCTCCTAATATCATTTTCACAGTCTGGCAGTTATATTTGGTGCGGGCCTGGTGACTAGCCTTTCCCCTTGCACTTTAAGTGTTCTACCATTGACCCTTGGTTATATTGGTATAAAGCATCAAATTTGTTGAATAATATGGTTACCTTGGTTTAATAATGCTGCCTCTATTTATAATTGATGCTGAACTTGCATGTTGCCACTATTTTAGGTGCATTTGGATCTGGAAAAAGTAGAGCACAGGTGATCGATCAACTTTTTTTTTTCCCTTCTAATTGTCCCATATCCTTTTGCTTTGTATTTACGAGGGGTGGAACAAGGGGTCGGTTTGGGTAACATGACAAAACAGACGTGGTAAATTAGTTATTTTTGTTACGGGTCAAAATGAGCTGGGTTGACTCGCAACAATTTTTCTACCGGTTATATAATGATAGTTAATTATTATTACAACAATAATCTAAATCTTTGAATAAAAAACAATTTAGGAGGTTGCGTGCATTAAAGTATAGATTCTCTTTATAGCTTAAACTTTTAATTCAACCTGTTTGAGATACAAGACAACCCAAAACAACCCATTCATAAGTAAATGGTCAGAACTGCCACCTCTATTTAACACTTAAAATTTACAACTTTCCATAGGCAACTTTAAGATTGTTAGACCATGTGATAAATTGAGTTGGCGCTGAGATGAAATGTAATTTTGTGAAGAATTTTACCCAATGCATGGCTTTTTCTTTTATTTTTTATATTTTCTGTTTCGTTTTTGTACTTCACTTATATAAATGATCTGAATTAGATTGTAGGCGACTCTATTGCATTTGCAATGGGTTTGGCCACTACACTAGCATTACTTGGTGTAGCAGCTTCGTTTGCTGGAAAGGCATACGGACAGGTAGGACATGGTTTACCATTGGCTGCTTCTGGTTTGGCGGTTATTATGGGATTAAATCTTCTAGAGGTAATGAACTAATTGATCATATCGTGATTTTAATATGTATTGTGCCTTAAATAAGACTGGAAGAATTAATCAATACTTGCCATTTCTCACCTAGGTATGTAATTTGTCCAATTAAAGGGTAAATTTGTAAGTTAAGTGCACTAAATCGTAAATATGTTGTATTAAATGGTTACACATTAAATTGTTTGGTAAGAAACAGAAAGTATCTTGCATTAAATGATTACAAAAAAAGTATGTTGCATATATCTGTAAAAAAAGTATTTAGTACTTCTTTTTAATTTTTATAACATACTCTATTTCCAATAATGTTTCAAACATGCTATATTAAAAAGCTGTTTTATACTTTTGGCTATTGTTACAGGTAATAGAGTTACAACTGCCTTCGTTTTTTGACAACTTTGATCCACGAGCAGCCGCTGCTAATTTTCCTTCAAGTAATTAAAATTAAATTCCATAATCAACCTGTATTGATCTGTTTTATCTGGCTTATGTTTATGAGATGTAACCAAACATCCCTCTAATTTCTCAGGCATCCAAGCTTATTTGGCCGGTCTTACATTTGCTTTAGCTGCATCACCTTGCAGTACCCCTGTTCTGGCTACCCTACTTGGATATGTTGCGGCTTCAAAGGTTTTATTATATTTTGTTTTTAACGCATAATATACACAATAATAAATAATGTTGAAAGATTTAAACTGTTATTGAAATAATATTGCTTTTGTTGAATGTTTAAAATGGACAAAACTTCTTGCAGCCTAAACCATCCTGGCCCGGCCCATACTAAAGCGACCCGTCTCATCCTAAACACTTTTGCCACCACACTTCATGCATCCTCCATTAATTAGGATGATGAAACAAAAGGCTTGTTACGTATATTGTAAAAGTAACGTTATAACGTTACTGTTAAATGTAATAATAATATTATAACGTCACAACTCATAACGAAGACCCTTCACAACGAAGACCTTTCTTACCTAATTATACAATATGTAATATCGAATTTCTATTGCAACAGGATCCTTTTATAGGTGGCAGCTTACTTTTGACTTACACGACTGGTTATGTGGCTCCTCTACTTCTTGCTGCCTCTTTCGCTGGAGCATTGCAGGTATTGCATTGACCACCAGATATTTCTTTAGAAATATTTCAAGGTTAATCAGTACCACATTGTTGTATTCAGTTATTCATACCAGGTTTATTTGTTCTCATATCAACAATCAAATAATCAACGGAATGATAACTCACAATGTGAATACTAATTGTGCAAAGTGTCAAAATATCATTTCGGTACAGGTTGAAACGGGTTGGGTGCACCCCAAGCAATTCTTTTTCCTATTCCCCCCCCCCCCCCCCCCTTAAATTTCAATATGAATCGTTACCGTCAAATATACAAAAAGATTGTATTCTGCCAATAAAACCTGGACCTTTAAAAAAAAAAAAAAGATTAGGAGGCTTATGCCCTTATGGAACAAAAGTATATTATGGCAAACTTTCAACCTGTTTGGCCCATTATATCTATCAAATTTCATTTTTCCTGTTTATACCCATTTAATTCTTTAGAGAAAAAAATATAACCGAAACCGACCCTTAACTGCATCTGCTAATGTGTAGAGTCTGCTCTCCTTCCGCAAGTTCTCAGCTTGGATTAACCCTATGAGGTAGCGTATATTATGCTCTTTTTACCTATACACATTTTTCTTGGTTGTACAAATTCACAATGATCTTCAAGTTTTTTTTCCTTTTCCTTTTCCTTTTTTAATAAATATTACACATCTGAACTTTTGTTCGCAGTGGCGCGTTACTGTTAGGTGGGGGCGTTTATACACTTCTAGATAAGACTTTCCCACCTTCATCAATGGTGATGTAGTTTGCACTGAAATATGTAACATGATTTCAGATAAAATGTATAGTTTCAGTATCCTTGATGCAAAGGTATTACTTGATTGTGTTTATAGACTAAAATCAATATGATGTCGTCCTTTTTATAGTAAAAAGCAGGTGGCACAATCTTATTTATTGGTTACTTGAACTCAATCTAAACAATATCTAACACTGTTATCCAACATTCTGTGAACCAAACATGTTTTTTATCAGATTTGATGTGAAATAAAACTGAATACTTCTTGAATGATGATGTGTATAAAATGGTTGTGGTGATCATGAAACTTGAACAGCTCAAGAGCACCCCCAATGCAAGGGTGAGAAGGCCAGAACGTCATATAGTTGACTGATGGACGGGAGGCTCACACATGCCGCATTTCTAGGCCACTTATGTGGTCGTTTTTGGCGGAGGCGTTTGTGTGGATGAACATGGACCCGGGGGGGGGGGGGGGGTTGAGAACTATGCTAAAATCTTTCTTTGTTTACTTATATTCAAATAAGCCCTGAAACCGTTAAACTACTTTTCGTCACGTGTAACGTTTAATAGAAAATGCTCTTTTAAACATTCATTGCTCTTGCCCGTTCCAAAGAAAAAAAAACATTCATTGCTCTTTTAAAACCTTTTAACACTGTGTGTATTATATAGCTCAAAGACGTTAAAATGACCTTATATAGATATTATCTTGACAATAGCTTGTTGGGTTCATAACCACCTAAATCGCCGATGAAATCATCATGGCAGCTCTATACGACCACCCGAAGTTGCTATTTTTTCATACCGCCGATTTACCGCCGCCTTTGCCATGCATCACAAAAGTTCATTCTGGATGTTTATTTGTCGCTTGCTAGTACCATGACGCCACCACAACCATCATGGACTGATGCGGCGATGCGTCCTTGTTGCTATCACCACACACACCCTCTCTCCCCTTCCCTGTATCGAACCTCTCTTTTTTTCTCGTTGCCCCATTGCACAAATGGAAGGCGGGAAGAGGCTTAACTGGTTATATGAGGAATGGTCAAATGGAGTTGGTTCCGAATATAAATATCATGATATTATCACTACACTTATGAATTTAAACTCCATACGTTTCTCTTATCTTATAAGTTATAATCACTCTCGCTTACCATATACTGGACCTACTATTATTATTAGCTTATCGCCATTATTATGTATATTTTTATACACAAACGCTAAATAACTGTGTTATAATTGACAACCCGTGCGATAAGATCAGCTCTTGTATAAACCGACCTCCCCATATAGTTGTCATTTTAACACAAGGCACCCCCTTTCTATCATGCACCTGCGAGAATCAAGGCCGAAGGTGGTTGATCAAGGTAAAAAAGCAAACAATCCTATAGCGTGCGACTGAACTCGGTAGTGGATCGCAATTCAAAGCAGGAGTGACTACTCAACAAAGCAGGAGTAACTACTCAACGATTGCGGTTTGGTGTCATAGTAGCGATGTCGAGGCAGCAAGTCAAGGACACATGTTGAGTTAAGTACACAATTTCAAAGGTGAGTTATTATGAGATTTCTAAGCCCGTTTTTTACAACTAGTATTAAGCCAAAGAAAATATAAAGAAATTCTCTAAATGTTATATGTATATGTTTGCGAATCTTTAATCTTTAATAAGTTTCATCCTCTTATTTATATAAGACACAAAAATCGCCTCAGAAAATTCGCAAACACATATGCAATTATGCAAAGGCGAAGCTAGGGTTTACGTACGGCGGAACTCGTCTCTCGAATTCCATGCTTAAATGTGCGAAGATCCTGTAAGATCATCAGCTATTCCATTGCATCTGTATCCGATTTACGATCTTAAATATCATACACTTTGATTTCTATTGCATTGCATCTCTGTCTGTCCGATTAATTGGTGTTTAGTTTCAGCTTTTTTATGTCATTAAAAAGTTAGGGTTTGATATACTGATCGGAGGAATGTTGTTGATTTTAGATAAAATTGGGAACATTGATTCATAGGTCCGATTAATTGGTGTTTAGTTTCAGTTTTTTTTATATGTCATTAAAAAGTTAGGGTTTGATATACTGATCGGAGGAATGTTGTTGATTTTAGATAAAATTGGGAACATTGATTCATAGATAAGACGAGTTGATATTTGCAATCTATTTCTGTTATCATAACTAACACAAAATTAATGTCCTTTTGCTGCAGTTTTGAGTTTTGATGCTACTATTTGCTCAGTTTCCATTGAAGTTGAAGGATACCAAGTTTTTTTATATATGTTGATCTCCTATTTAATACCTGAGAAGGCATGTTTTTCTTTGTCTTAGTTTGATTTTTTGGCACTTTTGGGTAGTGATCAATGTTTGATCATCCTGTCGAGTTTGCAAAACAGCAAACCTGGAGTACCAGGGTTTGGGTTCTCAATTGCAATGTCCAGAAATTCAAACTTGTAAGAAAAAACATGCCCTCAGTTATTACACAGGAGTTTAACATACCGGAGAACGCATAACAAAGTCTAGTACCATTATCAGTTCTTCAGTGGAGGTTTTACCATGATATTGCTCATTGCTGCAAGGGAAAACCGAAGTTGCTCTACGTGCTCTAGGTATGTTCATCTGCCTACCTAGCACTTAAGTTTACTTACTTGATTTGTTAGGATCCTTTTAATCTATATATTTAATCTTTTTTTATATTACTATGTAAACTAGTCATA
>JBCNJP010000002.1:9929519-9950379 GCA_039602395.1 Deinandra increscens subsp. villosa | reverse complement strand
ATTCGACACGATAGAATTTATGAAATATCTCATTACTTGTAACTTGTTAAACTCTACGCATACAAACTGACCGTTGCTTAAGAGACGTGGTTCAACTAACGACTCATCATCATTCCGTCGTCCCCTTTCTCTCCAACCGAAATCACTCTCAGAAAGCTATGAATCTGAGCATTAATGGCGGCCATGGCGTTCCACATCGTCTCATCTCAAGCTACCGTCGACCACATCAAATCACATCTGGTTAGTTACACTTTCGTGCCCTAATTTATCACCACTTGTTCGTTAAATCAATCGTCTAAACGAAGTTGTTGTTCTCGGATTTCCTTTCGGCGATCTGTTTCTGAAATTGAAGGAAATTTTGAACTCCCGATCAAAAGGATAAGGAAATCGTTGAGTACAGATGATTCCGTAAGGGAAATATCGTCTTCTTCGAAGATTGGCGAGAATTTAAGCCTTATTAGAGTCGCTTCGTTAACGACTGCCATCTCAGGTAGCGATAAATTTATTGTGATATGTTAATTTTAGGGAGTGTTTGGATGTGTTTTTAACGTTTAACCGGTTATTTGGTTATTTCAGTCTTCAGAGTTCTATTACTGGGCATGATTTTAGCATATGATAATTGATAATGAATGTTTTTGTTTTGATGTTTTAGCGGCAACTTTGGTTTGTAGTGAGAGTGCACATGCCTTGAATATGGAAGAAATCATGGTATGAGCTATGAACTGCAAACATCTTATCATCAATTTTGACTTATTCTGACTTGTTGACTTCTTCTCTGATGCTTCTATTTATAGAACTTTTAGTCAGCTTATGTTTTAGCAAGTCTATACGAGCTCGATCGAAGTTGTGACTATGATGTTACTAGACTACTAGTGATCTTTTAGTTTCAGAAATGTGTGTTTTATTTATGTTCAATTTGAATACCTTTCTCTTCAATTTTGACTTCTTCCAAACTTGTTGACTTGTCTTGGCTGGGGATTTAGGCTAGCCTTAGTTTTAGCAAGTCCCATTGAGGTCGATCAAGGTGCTAACTATGATGCTACTAATGATCTTTCTTGTTTCGTTTAAAAATGTGTTTTTGTTTTTGTGTGCATTCTGAAGGACTATAAGTGTTAGAATCAGATAATTGATTGATTAAAGCTACTGATAGGTGTTGGTTTTAGATTTGTCTTAATAGTTTGCGATTTCTTACTTTCTTCCAAACTCTTAACTAATTTAGAAAACTAAAATGACTTCGCTGAAATACCTAAAATACATTAAAAGTGACAATCGTTAGCTTGAATGCACTCCAAACATCCATTAACCTAGTTAACAATTCACCAATTTGATTTTAAGTGCCATGATCAAAAGTAGTTTGGTTTTTATTACACATCGGTATCATGTGGTTTTGTTAAAGGTTTGAAAAGAGAAACTTAATGCCTCCTTTTTCCTTAAAATTTCAATATTTTTAACTGAATTTACACACGTTTTTAAGCATGAATTGCCATCTGTTACTTGTTACTGAAAATTTCTTAGGGTTCAGAATAGAAAATATAGTGCTCCATAGAAGTATAGAACAATGCATAAATGCTAGATTTAGAGAAATATTTAGCTGTATGATTTGAATGTAGATCCTTTCTATCAAGTAAATATCTATTAATATTATTGTTAGTATCATCCTTTATTAGCATGTGTAGCTGTGTACTCAATATTGTAAGCTAAAGAACTACAGTTATTTCCTTTAAGTCAGGAAAGAACAGCTTTTTCGGTTTACACATTGGCTGATGGAAGCCTTGGAGATTGGTTTGGAGGCCTCATGTATTCGGCTGGACAACAGGCAAATGAAGCTGTTCAAATTCAATTAGGAGCTTTAAGTTTCACTAGGTGCATAATACATATTTTTTTATGAGTTTAAATAACCATTAAGGTGATAATCATTGTTTGTTACCTTGTCTCCTAATATCCTTTTCACAGTCTGGCAGTTATATTTGGTGCGGGCTTGGTGACTAGCCTTTCCCCTTGCACTTTAAGTGTTCTACCATTGACCCTTGGTTATATCGGTATAAAGCATCAAATTTGTTGAATATTATGATTACCATGGTTTAATAATGCTGCCTCTATTTATAATTGATGCTGAACTTGCATGTTGCCACTATTTTAGGTGCATTTGGATCTGGAAAAAGTAGAGCACAGGTGATCAATCAACTTATTTTTTCCACTTTAATTGTCCCATATCCTTTTGCTTTGTATTTACGAGGGGTGGAACAAGGGGTTGGTTTGGGTAACATGACAAAACAGACATGGTAAAGTAGTTATTTTTGTTACGGGTCAAAATGAGCTGGGTTGACCTGCAGCAATATTGCTACAGGTTATTTAATGATAGTTAATTATTATTACAACAATAAACTAAATCTTTGAATAAAAAATAATTTAGGAGGTTGCTTGCATTAAGTATAGACTTCTGGTGATTTCAACCCGTTTCATCGATTCCCTTTATAGCTTAAACTTTTAATTCAACCTGTTTGAGATACAAGACAACCCAAAACAACCCATTCATAAGTAAATGGTCAGAACTGCCACCTCTATTTAACACTTAAAATTTACAACTTTCCATAGGCAACTTTAAGATTGTTAGACCAAGTGATAAATTGAGTTGGCGCTGAGATGAAATGTAATTTTGTGAAGAATTTTACCCAATGCATGGCTTTTTCTTTTATTTTTTATATTTTCTGTTTCGTTTTTGTACTTCACTTATATAAATGATCTTAATTAGATTGTAGGCGACTCTATTGCATTTGCAATGGGTTTGGCCACTACACTAGCATTACTTGGTGTAGCAGCTTCGTTTGCTGGAAAGGCATATGGACAGGTAGGACAGGGTTTACCATTGGCTGCTTCTGGTTTGGCGGTTATTATGGGATTAAATCTTCTAGAGGTAATGAACTAATTGATCATATCGTGATTTTAATATGTACCGTGCCTTAACTAAGACTGGAAGAATTAATCAATACTTGACATTTCTCACCTAGGTATGTAATTTGTCCAATTAAAGGGTAAATTTGTAAGTTAAGTGCACTAAATCGTAAATATGTTGTATTAAATGGTTACACATTAAATTGTTTGGTAAGAAACAGAAGGTATCTTGCATTAAATGATTACAAAAAAAGTATGTTGCATATATCTGTAAAAAAAGTATTTAGTACTTCTTTTTATAACATACTCTATTTCCAATAATGTTTCAAACATGCTATATTAAAAAGCTGTTTTATACTTTTGGCTATTGTTACAGGTAATAGAGTTACAACTGCCTTCGTTTTTTGACAACTTTGATCCACGAGCAGCCGCTGCTAATTTTCCTTCAAGTAATTAAAATTAAATTCCATAATCAACCTGTATTGATCTGTTTTATCTGGCTTATGTTTATGAGATGTAACCAAACATCCCTCTAATTTCTCAGGCATCCAAGCTTATTTGGCCGGTCTTACATTTGCTTTAGCTGCATCACCTTGCAGTACCCCTGTTCTGGCTACCCTACTTGGATATGTTGCGGCTTCAAAGGTTTTATTATATTTTGTTTTTAACGCATAATATACACAATAATAAATAATGTTGAAAGATTTAAACTGTTATTGAAATAATATTGCTTTTGTTGAATGTTTAAAATGGACAAAACTTCTTGCAGCCTAAACCATCCTGGCCCGGCCCATACTAAAGCGACCCGTCTCATCCTAAACACTTTTGCCACCACACTTCATGCATCCTCCATTAATTAGGATGATGAAACAAAAGGCTTGTTACGTATATTGTAAAAGTAACGTTATAACGTTACTGTTAAATGTAATAATAATATTATAACGTCACAACTCATAACGAAGACCCTTCACAACGAAGACCTTTCTTACCTAATTATACAATATGTAATATCGAATTTCTATTGCAACAGGATCCTTTTATAGGTGGCAGCTTACTTTTGACTTACACGACTGGTTATGTGGCTCCTCTACTTCTTGCTGCCTCTTTCGCTGGAGCATTGCAGGTATTGCATACACAACTAGATATTTCTTTCGAAATATTTCATGGTTAATCAGTACCACATTGTTGTATTCAGTTATTCATACCAGCTTTATCTGTTCTCATATCAACAACAAATAATCACGGAATGATAACTCACAATGTGAATACTAATTGTGCAAAGTGTCAAAATATCATTTCGGTACAGGTTGAAACGGGTTGGGTGCACCCCAAGCAATTCTTTTTCTTTCCATTTTTCCCCCCCCCTTAAATTTCAGTATGAATCTTTACTGTCAAATATACAAAAAGATTGTATTCTGCCAATAAAACCTGGACCTTTAAAAAAAAAAAAAAGATTAGGAGGCTTATGCCCTTATGGAACAAAAGTATATTATGGAAAACTTTCAACCTGTTTGGCCCATTATCTCTATCAAATTTCTTTTTTCCTGTTTTACCCATTTAATTCTTTAGAGAAAAAAATATAACCGAAACCGACCCTTAACTGCATCTGCTAATGTGTAGAGTCTGCTCTCCTTCCGCAAGTTCTCAGCTTGGATTAACCCTATGAGGTAGCGTATATTATGCTCTTTTTACCTATACACATTTTTCTTGGTTGTACAAATTCACAATGATCTTCAAGTTTTTTTTCCTTTTCCTTTTCCTTTTTTAGTAAATATTACACATCTGAACTTTTGTTCGCAGTGGCGCGTTACTGTTAGGTGGGGGCGTTTATACACTTCTAGATAAGACTTTCCCACCTTCATCAATGGTGATGTAGTTTGCACTGAAATATGTAACATGATTTCAGATAAAATGTATAGTTTCACTATCCTTGATGCAAAGGTATTACTTGATTGTGTTTATAGACTAAAATCAATATGATGTCGTCCTTTTTATAGTAAAAAGCAGGTGGCACAATCTTATTTATTGGTTACTTGAACTCAATCTAAACAATATCTAACACTGTTATCCAACATTCTGTGAACCAAACATGTTTTTTTTATCAGATTTGATGTAAATAAAACTGAATACTTCTTGAATGATGATGTGTATAAAATGGTTGTGGTGATCATGAAACTTGAACAGCTCAAGAGCACCCCCAATGCAAGGGTGAGAAGGCCAGAACGTCATATAGTTGACTGATGGACGGGAGGCTCACACATGCCGCATTTCTAGGCCACTTATGTGGTCGTTTTTGGCGGAGGCGTTTGTGTGGATGAACATGGACCGGGGGGGGGGGGGGGGGTTGAGAACTATGCTAAAATCTTTCTTTGTTTACTTATATTCAAATAAGCCCTGAAACCGTTAAACTACTTTTCTCACGTGTAACGTTTAATAGAAAAGCTCTTTTAAACATTCATTGCTCTTGCCCGTTCCAAAAACAAAAAAACATTCATTGCTCTTTTAAAACCTTTTAACACTGTGTGTATTATATAGCTCAAAGACGTTAAAATGACCTTATATAGATATTACCTTGCCAATAGCTTGTTGGGTTCATAACCACCTAAATCGCCGATGAAATCATCATGGCAGCTCTATACGACCACCCGATGTTGCTATTTTTTCATACCGCCGATTTACCGCCGCCTTTGCCATGCATCACAAAAGTTCATTCTGGATGTTTATTTGTCGCTTGCTAGTACCATGACGCCACCACAACCATCATGGACTGATGCGGCGATGCGTCCTTGTTGCTATCACCACACACACCCTCTCTCCCTTCCCTGTATCGAACCTCTCTTTTTTTCTCGTTGCCCCATTGCACAAATGGAAGGCGGGAAGAAGGCTTAACTGGTTATATGAGGATGGTAAAGGAGTTGGTTCCGAATATAAATATCATGATATTATCACTACACTTATGAATTTAAACTCCATACGTTTCTCTTATCTTATAAGTTATAATCACTCTCGCTTACCATATACTGGACCTACTATTATTATTAGCTTATCGCCATTATTATGTATATTTTTATACACAAACGCTAAATAACTGTGTTATAATTGACAACCCGTGCGATAAGATCAGCTCTTGTATAAACCGACCTCCCCATATAGTTGTCATTTTAACACAAGGCACCCCCTTTCTATCATGCACCTGCGAGAATCAAGGCCGAAGGTGGTTGATCAAGGTAATAAAAGCAAACAATCCTATAGTCGTGCGACAAAACTCTGTAGTGGATCGCAATCCAAAGCAGGGGTGACTACTCAACGATGTACGGTTTTACGTCGTCGGTGGTAGCGATGTCGAGGCAGCAAGTCAAGGACACATGTTGAGTTAAGTACACAATTTCAAAGGTGAGTTATTATGAGATTTCTAAGCCCTTTTTTACAACTATTAAGCCAAAGAAAATATAAAGAAATTCTCTAAATGTTATATGTATATGTTTGCGAATCTTTAATCTTTAATAAGTTTCATCCTCTTATTTATATAAGACACAAAAATCGCCTCAGAAAATTCGCAAACACATATGCAATTATGCAAAGGCGAAGCTAGGGTTTACGTACGGCGGAACTCGTCTCTCGAATTCCATGCTTAAATGTGCGAAGATCCTGTAAGATCATCAGCTATTCCATTGCATCTGTATCCGATTTACGATCTTAAATATCATACACTTTGATTTCTATTGCATTGCATCTCTGTCTGTCCGATTAATTGGTGTTTAGTTTCAGCTTTTTTATGTCATTAAAAAGTTAGGGTTTGATATACTGATCGGAGGAATGTTGTTGATTTTAGATAAAATTGGGAACATTGATTCATAGGTCCGATTAATTGGTGTTTAGTTTCAGTTTTTTTTATATGTCATTAAAAAGTTAGGGTTTGATATACTGATCGGAGGAATGTTGTTGATTTTAGATAAAATTGGGAACATTGATTCATAGATAAGACGAGTTGATATTTGCAATCTATTTCTGTTATCATAACTAACACAAAATTAATGTCCTTTTGCTGCAGTTTTGAGTTTTGATGCTACTATTTGCTCAGTTTCCATTGAAGTTGAAGGATACCAAGTTTTTTTATATATGTTGATCTCCTATTTAATACCTGAGAAGGCATGTTTTTCTTTGTCTTAGTTTGATTTTTTGGCACTTTTGGGTAGTGATCAATGTTTGATCATCCTGTCGAGTTTGCAAAACAGCAAACCTGGAGTACCAGGGTTTGGGTTCTCAATTGCAATGTCCAGAAATTCAAACTTGTAAGAAAAAACATGCCCTCAGTTATTACACAGGAGTTTAACATACCGGAGAACGCATAACAAAGTCTAGTACCATTATCAGTTCTTCAGTGGAGGTTTTACCATGATATTGCTCATTGCTGCAAGGGAAAACCGAAGTTGCTCTACGTGCTCTAGGTATGTTCATCTGCCTACCTAGCACTTAAGTTTACTTACTTGATTTGTTAGGATCCTTTTAATCTATATATTTAATCTTTTTTTATATTACTATGTAAACTAGTCATATCTATCCATACTCCTACATTATGATGCATTAAGACATTTCATTTCAAAACTTGTTACTTTGAAGAGTTTTTCTTTCAAAATACGCTTTCCAATATATGATAACTGTCGAGCTGATTATATAGGGTAATTTAGGGGATATCAATTAACAATTAACTATTTGAAGAATCCGGCCATGTTGATGGATACAATTTGGTTAATTGATCGCGTGCCATCAGCATTATATATTTTGTTGGTCCTATTTATATGAAACTCAAATAATTGTAGTGCCACTTTTAGCCCTGCTTTAAGTTCTCTCTCTGTCTTTGAACCAAACAAATAGTTGGATCCTTGTTGGATTAATGTTATGAGAGTATTGTCCATCGTAACTCGTAACTGCTTCAACCTCGACTCTTCTTTTTTTAAAGTCAAATTTCTTTCTTTATTTTAACAAATCGTGCTGCTTTGGAAAGTCCGACTTAAGGTTACTTTTAACCAATATCAAGGTTTCATTTGTTCATACCGTTTCTTTCTTATTTTTTATTTTCTGAGTCCTAACATTATCTCTATTCATATGAAGTAAACTTTGAATGTGAGCTACAAATTTGATGTCGCCAATTTGTGTTTTTCAATCTAGAGAGAGGCCTCCTTTTTGTATAGGTCACATTTCATATGCTGTAGAATAGAGAAAGCTGTTCATGTATATTTATACTTAATTTTAATCACATGTTTTGGATTTTTTTAATTAGTCACATGCTTTGAGCTAATTTATTTTAATCACATGTTTGAGCTAATTTAGTTTAGTCACATGTTTTGGATTTTTTAATGAGTCACATGCTTTGAGCTAATTTTTTCTGATCACATGTTTTGGACTTTTTAACTAGTCACATGCTTTGAGCTAATAAGGGGCTGACATGGTCCGATTTCCCTTCTATTCGTAATTCGTATACAGAAAATTAGCAGGCTGCCCTCTTTCTTGTTGAGCTTCAACATTGTTTAGGCGCTATGCAACTTTTAAAAATCTAATGTAAAATGTAGTATGCTAAGTATACATTCATAAAATCAATTTCTTGTATATTAAAAGTAAGATTTGAGTAGCTTTTATTCTAATTTTTCAACCTTATTACAAGTTTTGATGAACTGTAAGAATACAAGTCTGTTTAGCGGAATAAATATAGAACAAGCTATGGTAATTTAACATAGGAAAAATTGCATGAAATAATCCCAACTTTTGCTCGTTCGCAAATAATAATCCCACCTTCCGAAATTGCAAGGAGCAGTCCCACCTTATCATTATTTTGCACCTAACAGACCCTCCGTTAAAAAAAATTAACGACGTCAAAAATTGATGACGTGGAAGCTGATGTGGATTTTTTTTTTAATTTTTCTTTTTTTTTCAATATCCAGTCATCATCACCTCACCACCACCACCACCTCACCACCACCACAACCACCCCATCGCCACCATCAAATCCACGAAACAATCATACGAGTGACACGTGCGATTCCAGCTTTGATATACGCACTTTTGGGTCGATTCCGAGCTCAATTTTGGACAAATTCGTTCTGTTTGACTTTTTGGAGTCAAACTTCATGTATTCTGACTCAAAAATTGGACCCGAATTGGAGTTTGTTTGTGTTTGTGATTGATTTCAATAGTTATAGTTTATCAAAACGAATCTACCGTAGGTTACGAAAACAATTTTCATTGAGTTTTGTTCATAATCGCGAAATGGGGGTGGTGGTGAATCACACAAACATGAACGAAATTCGAAACCGAGTTTACCATTGAATTCACGAGTTCAAACCGAAGCTAATGGAACCAGACTTGCAGAAAACCGTTAATGATTAAAGATTTCACCATTGATGAGCTCAAGAACACGCTCACCACCCCCATTTCGCGATTATGAACAAAACTCAATGAAAATTGTTTTCGTAACCTACGGTAAATTCGTTTTGATAAACTATAACTACTGGAATCAATCACAAACACAAACAAACTCAAATTTAGGTCCAATTTTTGAGTCAAAATACATGAAGTTTGACTCCAAAAAGTCAAACAGAATGAATTTAAAGATGGGATTATTATTTGCAAAAATGTGAAAACTTGGGATTAAAAAGAAAAGAAAAAAAAAATCCATATCAGCTTCCATGTCATCAACATTTGACGTCGTTAAATTTTTTTAACGGAGGGTCTGTTAGGTGCAAAATAATGACAAGGTGGGACTGCTCCTTGCAATTTCGGAAGGTGGAATTATTATTTGCGAACGGGGAAAAGTTTAGATTATTTCATGCAATTTTTCCTTTAACATATTACATGTTTTGAACTCTTTTTTTTCTTTCTAATTTTGAGAGCTTGTAGTAAATAATGAGTCTACTCGATATATGTACTATATAGTCAAAAGCTCTCGCGTCATGCCGAGGCGAAGGTTTTGCTCTCAGGTAGACACAATTTAGACACAAATTGAGCTCTAAAAAGCGCACACTAGGTGGGTATATCTTTCCGGTGGTGCAAGTAAGGCTCTTGGTCGCCTTTTCCGAACCCAAAAATTTTGTGCTTTCTTTTTTCTTTGTAGCGATTGCTTCTATATCTTTTTTAAGGACTTATTGATGGACCTTCAATTACTTAGCACCAACTTGTTGTGTAGGGAATCATGCCATGATCATCGTATGGTGTAACTAAGCTTGAACTTCGAGCCATCGTTATGTCTTTGTTGGTTAGTCTCGCACCCTGAAACGGTATTGGTGCTGCAATCATTCTCTTCACCGTTGCTTACTTACGAGTTCATAAATCACCCTTTAATTGTCATGTCCTTACATTCTTGAGTCTTCCACTCGATGCAAAAATGAGAATTTTCTCATTTTTTTCGACCACACCAGACGGGCCGTGTAGCTTGGCCACCCAGAGGGACCATCTTGCCTTGAAAAAATGCGCGGATGTGTGTTAAAACGCTTTAGCGCTCTACACTGTATGCTTATAGCTTTATGAGCATTGCAATGTCATGATTGTGAATGTTTGGAAATAGTTTCGGGTTGCCACCATAGTTGCCAAGGGGGCAACGCGCACGGGTTGCGCCTGGAGCCTAGGTGCAAGGCTGCAAAAAAAATGAGAGTCCGAGACAAAAAAACACATACATTAAAGTTCACATTTGTAGGGGTTTTAGACATATTTTAGATATGTTTAGGAGTAGTTTAACTATTTTAGACAATAATTTTAAAACCTGAACCCTAATATTTATATCTAAAATGTAATATAAGATACATAAAAAATTGAAGGTTGATAATTTGTCTTAATTGAGCACTTCTTTCTTTCTGAAGTGAAAAGACCTAACCCCCTAGGTCTAGCCTCTTTAGGCTCTCTTTCTAACTTTAACTAGCTCCATTTAATATTTCAAAAGTCTGAACCAGTCTTCTTTTCTCTACCCGGAAGCAACTGCAAATCTCGCCGGAAGTCACCGAAAACTCGATATATTGCCGGAATCGTGCCTGAGTAGGAGCTCTGTGCCTTATTGTGCCTTTGACAAAAAAATGATCGAGGTCGCCTAGAACCTCCCCAGGCGATTAGCATGCGCCTCGCTGAGAATGCTAAAAAAATGAAACCTGCTGAGTCTCTAATGCAGCCGCCTACTGCACAGTGCACACTATTTAAGTCAATAGCAGAACCATCCACATTTAGTTTAAGGCCTGTAATATGAGGAAGAGTGAAAGATTTGTCCCCGAGTCTACGTTGAAAGCTTTTATAGTAGAACTCATTCGGGAGCGCACTCGAAGGGCTTTTGACAACTATGGTTGCCACAATGGCATGATCGTGCTTCTTAGAAGCACGATTGTGATTCCTAGAGGCATGGGTGTAAATCCTAATTACGTGGCCAACCTAAATTTGTTATAATTGTGAATCGAATCCTGTTTTCACGTACATTTTTTCGTTTTTAATTCCCTGATATCTCCAAGCAAAGTCACTTTTGAAGAATTGTTCATCAATTAAAGCCTCATTAGGATATATGCATCTAATGTATATTTGGCACCAAAAGGAATGTGAGCACCTTTGCTACAAGGATCAAATGTTAAAGACCCTCTGATGGTAAGGATCCATTAAAGATCAAAGACTGAAATATTGCTTATATTGCTAACAAGACTGCTTCAATGGATCCACTGATAAGACCCCCATGGATCTGAGATTTTTGAAAAGTGGAATCAATTGTAAAGGATTGAAATGAGGAACGTAGGCGAGCATAAAAGAATTGTGATTGAACAATGTTTGACACTATTCAAACCTGCTTTATTCCTTCATTACTTTGTAATCTTGATGAGTCTGATTTAAGAATCTCCATAACTTCAAAATTATCTAGGCTAAACAAACTCATTTCGAGTGTTTAAAGTCTATCGATAGTTGAAATTTTTTGAAACTATGAGACGGATTTGTGTCTCATAAGAACACTGTGAAGGGATTCTTAATGATGTCCTCAACTTCATTCAAGTAAATGTATTCAACGTTCCTTTCTAAATAGTGAACTTTTTTAATCAAAGAAATGGGTTATTGACATCACCACCATCATAATCATTTTTTTCCCACCGTCTTTGCCGCCTCCACCATTTCTATTGTTACCTCTGCCCTTGTCAATCTCTGCCTCTGCAACTACCTCGCCTCATGGGACTTTTAGGAGAGTATATAGGGTTGCTTTGTTTTCTTCTTGAGGACTTGGCGTTTCTAACACTTTTAATTGCTTTAGCCTTAGTTTTGCATCGGTGCGGTCTAAGCATATAAAATTGCTATGGGAGCGGATAGGTAGTTTCTAGAGGGTTCATGCTAGCTTATTCATGTGTTTATGTTATTTTGTGTGTAACTTCTATTATTATATCATCATTTTTTTACTATGAGTGGTTTACAACTATTGTTTTTCAATACCATTTGTTTTGTTATAGCTTACTTACAACGGGATTTAGTACCTTGTGTTATTGCTATTTCTTTTAGTACCTTGTGTTATTGCTATTTCTTTTAGCACCTTGTGTCTCAGCTATTATTTAGTGCCACACTTCATGTTATTTGGACATATGCTTTACACAATTTTTAGAGCGAGAGGTCTCAACGGAGGGAACCTCTCTATCTTCCGGTGTAGAGAAAATGTTTGCCTCCATCATACCGTCTCCCCTAAGACCCTATGAGTGGAAATGTTCACTTTACTAAGACCCTATGAATAAAATTTTATTGGGTATGTTTGTTTGTTTGGCATATTTTATATCAAAGTTATAATTGAATGTAGCTTTTTTGACACCTAAGTTTAAACGATAAGAACTAATAAAAAAGAACCAAATATTCTCGTATCACGTTTTTCATGTCATTGGGCACAACATTCACATGAATAAAATTTATCCAAAAACGACATCGTATATGGTTACTTGAGTTGATTTGGCAACAAAAAACGTGAAACGTGTAGGTGTTATAACCGAAACGTAAGAGAGGTGACCGTAACTTTAGCACCTCTTTTTTCCTATAAATGCCGAAGGTGAGATTTGGGTGTTTATTCATTAGCCAAAGTTTCTCCGAACACAAGTGCAGGATACTCACATTGCAATAATGGCGCAGGGTAAAGAAAATTTTCTCTTTATATTTCTTTTAAACATCATCGTTACAAATCTATTTTGATTTAGCAAGTTGGAGTTAATGCTTTGGTTTATATGTGCCTGATTTTATTTTGGATTCATTTAAATTGCTTGAGTTACTGTTATATATGCTTTCGTTGGTGCTTTTAAGATTGCTTTTAATTCCTTATGGATTGATTAGATCTTCCTGGGACTAATGCCTTTGATAGATGCACCCGATTTTGGTTCTGGATGAACTACATTTGCTTAAGTTCTTATTTATGCGTCGATTCGGTAGGTGTTTTTACAGTCAAATCCCTATATCTCATTCAGTCGACCAGATCTACTTTCAACCAATACTTTGTGATTATGTAATTAATAATTGGGATAGAGGTAAGGTTTGCCCCCATCTCACCCTAAACCGTACTATTTCAGTTCGATTCATGCTTGGTATGTTTGTTTATGTAATTGGTCTGGCGATTGGCGAATAATTTACTTGAAATGTAGCTCTTTAGTGATATTTCTCATAGACATGAATGAAGGTGCACGTGTAAGTAATTGTATCCGATACGAAAAATATAAGATTGTAGGCACAAATAGCATTATTTCACTTGATTGTACATTAACAACAATTGGATATCATGAATCAACACTATCTTTGAATCCAATTAGGGCAAAATCGGTTTACACTAACTTGTGTTTTGATTAACTAAATCTTTTAGTAGCGTAATTGATATTTGTAACCACCATGTTTTGATTATATTATGTAAAATTTCTTAATTTGCCAGTAAGAAAACATTATAAACCGAAAAATCGATGTGTATGCAGTAGATTGTTACATTGATTGTGAGTTATGTTTATATGTTATACTTGAATTATTCTTACTTGTTACTATGAATTGAATTTAGTGATTGTTTCCCCTTTAAATGAAATTGTTAGATTCTTTATATTGCAGGTTTTTCCTGGTTAGTAAAATTTGTATTGATTTCAAACTATTTTTAGAATCTTATTATATGTAACAGTTTTTAAATTGTTAAACTCCAACGATTCCGATAATTCTGTCAATTTGTAACCAAATTGAGTTTGGTTGCACAAACAGGAACCGAGACTATTTTTTCCAACGAGGAATTGGGAGCCTTTTTTGGACAAGTCAGAGTGAGAGCACCACATTACATTGAAATAGCGTGCGGTTGCACAAACAGGTTTGGAGACTCCTCAGGCATCCTGAGAATCAGTGACGATGGCACCATTCGCGCTACTTGCCATTGCAACCAAGCCTGCAATCGAGGCATGATCAAACTCTCACACATACTTGTTTTCTACTTTTCTTATCGTTTGGTAATAAAACTGAACTTATGGTACTTTTGGTTGAAAACAGTGTTTACTTGCCCTGCAAAGTTTGCAAAACATGCATTGAGCAGTACAAACGTGCCTAACTGGAGGACGAAAGTTTGGGTTCTTAACTCCAATGGCGGGAAGATAACATTGGGTCAGACGTGCCTTTTGAAGTATTATAAAGGAGATGAATACGTGAGACCACGTAAGCAAGTCTCCCACCGTGATGAGTTCTTGGAGTGTACTGTATGTAAGAAGGTTCGTCGGTTTGAGCTTAGATCAAGGGAGATGTGCAGGTTCTACCATTATGCAGCTGCAAGGGAAAACCGAGCCTGCAATGACATGATACCTGGGAGGTAAGTTGATCTGCCTATCTAAAACTCAAAAATTTAATCACTTGTTTTGTTAAGATTCATCAAACGCGTTTTATATGTGTTTTGGTTAAGGTGGACATGTGATGACCTTGAGGAGAGGAGCACTAGACCACACAGCGGATGCCGCAAGAATAGAAACTGCAAAGGGTGCAAGAATTGCGTTTGTTTTGGATGCCGAATGTGCAGGTTCGAGGACTGTGGATGCCGAGCATGTATTGATTTCTATACCAATGCACCTAATTAACTAGGCATCTTTCTATCATTTACTTGTTTGGGGTTCATGTTTTTAAACACATCCAGTAAACATTCAATGTTTTTATGTTCTGCATTGCAACAAACAACTGCTTCAGATTTTTCTATGGTCAGATTTTATCTATATTTATCTTACAGCCCTGTTCTCAATCCTAGATTTAAACAATTGCCTCAGATTTTATCTAGATTTAAACAACTTCTTTTATCTATTTTTGTGTGCATGCTGTTAATGGGTTACTAGTTCTTGTGCTTATTATACCATTAGAATGGTGGTGGTTTTCTATTTGATTATTCTTGGTGATCCTTGAGCCATGTTGTTTATAATCTTTGGCCTTAAGTTTTTAACTTATTTTATTATTTACTTTGTGGTTTGACATCAATAAATGTATTTCACTGTTTTAAGCATTGCTTGCATAGTTACATTATTTGACATTTATTTGATGTTATGCAGTTTCATTAAGCTATGTTTATTGAATGTTGTATTTTTAGTCATCAAGGTTTCCATTAAAGAGTAGAATGAGGCAGTTCATTAACTCTCTCTAGTTTGCAAATTGAATTCTTTTTTTACCTTTCATTGTTATTGTTGGGTTTCTTAATCCTTTGGATGCATTAGTTTTTTTTTCATTTTAGATTGAGGTTAATTTTAGTGTATTAGACCCAAAAAAATCTATCATTAACTAACTCCTTTTTATGGTTGGTGTTGTGAAAAATCCTGGATCCACCACTAAATTCATAAGGATTAAAATAGATATGGATTTTTACTTGGTATTATTATCTTTCATGTTCAATTAACCGGATTAGCACTGGTTGGTTGTGTTTGGTAGGTTTTTTGTTAAGTATTTATGTTAAACAAATCTCAGTGGTGTTGCGACAGAAGTAGGTTATGGTGTGAGACGTGGAGAATATCTTGTCGGACATGTTAGAGACAATGATATCCTCTTATAGTTTTAAATCGAAGGTATTGCAGGAAGAAACTGAGTCATACTCGCTAACTGTCTTAAAATTTAAGTTGTATATGAAGAAATTTACACACTTCAACTCTTTTGAATTTTCAGAGTAACCCAATTTATAACCTTTGATTCCAAATTATAAAACGAACCGATGCCATGTGTATGCAATCCGGATGAAACCCTGAATCATAAGCACTGGAATGTCATCATTTTGATTTGCAAATTAAAATTCAAATGCATAACCATCAAGATAATATCAAGCATCCAATAAAACTAAACTCAAATGAGCATGATGTAGCCTCAATTGTCTTCGTGCGTCATAATGTTATCATATTAGAACATTAAGAATTGCATTTATACCCGTTATAAGAATTAAAACCAAGTTTAAATGATGATACAAATTAAACAATTAGAAAAGGGAAAACCAAATTTAGATTTGTAAAAAAATCATGCCTAAGTAAAACTAAATTGTTAGAAAAATATAGAAAAAATATAAAAAAAGGTACATAGGAAAGCAAACAAAAAAACAAAACAATAATGGATTATCAACGGATAATATGTGAAGCCGTGAATGGTAGGATTCGAACCATGACTTAGGAAAAGAGAAATAACAAAGCCAACAAATCACCAGTTAACCATTGTGGAAGAATCGATTTTGATTAACTTATCCAGAACAATGTATTTTACATAGAATCTCTGAAGAGAATTGAAACAATTAGAGGGAAAAAAGATAAATAAAACGCTGAAAATGGATTTTGAACACGAGCGGAACCAGTGGTAAATAAAACATGTACAAGAAGCCGTCCGCATCCAACAAGGTATTACTTATCAGGTAATTGGTAAACATGAAAATGAAGGAAGGTATGTTGGTTACTACACAAATTAACGAATTTAATTTGATTATTTCACATTTGTCTTATGTGGATAGTAATTTTGAAGACAAGGTGCAAGCCCTACTTCCATTATCCTCCTTGCTTGAAAGCTGGCCATGCACTATCACATCAGTGTTAGTAGTTCACCCGGGACTACTAAGCTGACATTTCGATAGCATTCATGACTTAATAGTCAGTGAAGATATTAGACGGAAGAGTACCGTTGAATCTTCGAGTTCCCCGTTGCATAGTGAAGGTAGGGGAAGACGATCAGAGAAGGGACATAGAGGACAAAGTCGAGGGACGTCAAAGTCAAGGAGGGGTCAGTCAAAGAGCCAAAAGGATACTGAATGTTGGAGGTGCAAGCAAACCGGGCACTTCAAAAGTCAATGCTCTAATCCTCCATCCGAGAAGAAAGAAATCAATGTTGTTGCTAGTTACTCAAATGATATGCTCATCTGTTGCATAGAGAACACAGTCGAGTCATGGGTCATTGTTTCGGGTGCCTCATTCCATGCCATCGCCAACGCAGAATCTCTGAAGAATCTTCGAACATGTAACTTTGATAAAGTTTGTTTGGCTGACGATAAATGTTTGGATATTACAGATATGAGTGATATTGATTTGCGACGTCATTGGGCACTACTTGGACATTGAAAGATGTCATATGCGTAGGAAGTTGATCTTAGTTGGGCAATTTGATAATGAAGATTATATGTCACTTTTGGTGGAGGATAGTTGAAAGTTATCTGTGGAAAGCTTGTGATTGTCAGAGGAAAGAAAAGATGTGCACTTTACATGATGGAGATGCCTCCTGACGGTGTCTATGTTATGACACCAGGCCCTAGTTCATATACTTGTGGCATCAACGACTCGGGCATATAAGTGACAAAAGTTTGAAGATGTTGGCAGATAAAGGAAGCTTCCAAACTTGAAGAAAATTGAGACCGAGTTCTGAGAATCATGTGTTCTTGGTAAACAAAAACGGTTAACCTTTGTGAAGACTGGAAAGAGACCTAAATTTTAGATGTTAGAGCTTGTTCAATTAGATGTGTACAAGCCGACATTAGTCTCATCCTTGGGAGGCTCGAGATACTCTGTGACCTTCATAGATGATGCTACACGCAATGTATGGGTTTATTTTCTTAAAAACATATTTGATATTTTAAGAAATAGAAAGATGCCATTGAAAATGAAACCAACTTGAATTTAAGTGCTTGAAGTTGGATAATGGAGGAGAGTATATCAGCACAGAGTTCACTAACTATTGTCCTACTCGAGGGATCAAGACTGTTCCCGGAGCTCCTTAGTAGAATGGAGTTGCAGATATGATGATAAAAACAATGAATGAGAGGGCCAGAAGCGTGAGATTGAATGCAAGGCTACCTAAGACATTTTGGGCTGATGCTGGAACACTGTTACCTACTTGATCAACCGTGGACTTTAAGCTCCTTGGATTTCAAAATACCAGAGGAAGAATGTAGAGGAAATAAGGTAAGTTTCAAACATCTGAAAGTTTTTTGTTGTAGTGCTTACTCTTTGTTGCAGAATGGTGACAAGGATAAAGTTAGTTTCATTTCCAACGACGACTTTTCATTTCTTAGAATTTGTACATTTGTTTTTTCTAATTGACGTATTACAAATACGAGAGCTATTCGTACGTATCTGTTATTTATTATTTTAACATAGAATTGATCAGCTGAAAACTCAAAGTTAATGTGAGGCCAAAAAAGTTCCTCTACTTCTTTAAAAAATTATAGTTTATTCATATAATATTATTTAATATAAAAGTGCACCAAAAAAATCAAGAATTTCTTTTATATTTGTTGTATATATTTTTTTAATAAAAGAAACTACTTTCATACATTTTTTAGTATTGCATATACGTACTATTAGTGATACCGCTGCATATATGTAATAGAGTTAACTTCCTTTTTGGTCCCTGAGGTTTACCAGTTTTCTCACTTTTAGTCCAATTTTAAAAAATAATCAATTTAAGGGTATTACCTTTGGTTTTTTTCTCAATTTTGGTCACCTTCAAAAATTCATTCAAATTAATCATTAAAATGAAGGACACTTATGTCCAAATTAAACTTTAATTCACCAACTTAAAAAGGAAGTTGATCTATCTAAAGGTGAATACAGTTTAATTTGGACATAAATGTCATTCATTTTAACGATTAATTTAGATGAATGTGACCAAAATTGAGAAAAAAACAAAAGGTGAGACCCTTAAATTGATTATTTTTTAAAATTGGACTAAAATTGAGAAAACTGGTAAACCTCAGGGACCAAAAAGGAAGTTAACTCTATGTAATAATAGTAGTGCATAGTTGTATATATGTAATTCATCATGTTACTAGTAGCGCATATATGTAATATAACTACTAAAGCTAAATGAGTAGCGCATATATGTAATATAACTACTAAAGCTAAATTTTTATACTTTTTATTTTCGTTATTTAAACATAAAAGAAATATTAATTATAAAGTAAAAAAAAAAACTAGTAGTGCATATGTGCAATGTAACTATTAAAGAGTTTTTAAATTTTCACAATATAACTGGTTTTCAAAAGAAACTAATCCTATTTTAGTGTATAATAAGAAAGAAATTAATATCATTGTATGTTCTATTATAAGTATCTTTATAAACCGATGTATAATATTTAACAAATATTAAGAAAGAAATTAATATTCTAGTATCACATTTTTCATGCTATTGGCTATAACATTCACATGAATAAATTTTATCTAAAAACGACATCGTAAATGGTTAGCAACAAAAAACGTGAAATGTTGTGTAGGTTTCATAACTGAAACGTAAGCTAAATTTTTATATTTTTTATCTTCTTTTTTTAAACGTAAAAGAAATACTGTAAAGTAAAAAAAAAACTAGCAGTGCATATATATGCAATATGACTATTAAAAAGAGTTTTTGAGTTTTCATAACAAAGCTGATTTTCAAGAAAACTCAACTCTATTTTAACATATAATAAGAAAGAAATTAATATTGTTATATTGTTGTAGGTTCTATCGTAAGCATCTTTATAAAAAACTGTATATGATAAAAATATTTCTCAATTATATATTTATCTACTAAATATTCCCGGATCATATTTTTCATGTCATTGGACACAACATTCACATGAAACGTAAAATATTCTGGTATCACATTTTTCATGTCATTGGACACAACATTCACATGAAACGTAATATTTGTAATAAAATGTGAAATGTGTTAGAAATAATAAAAACGTGAAATGTTGTGTAGGTTTTATAACTGAAACGTAAGCTAAATATTTTTATTTTTTATTTTCTTTTTTAAACGTAAAAGAAATATTATAAAGTAAAAAAAAATGTTGTGTAGGTTTTATAACTGAAACGTAAGCTAAATATTTATTTTTTTATTTTCTTTTTTTTAAACGTAAAAGAAATATTATAAAGTAAAAAAAAAACTAGTAGTGTATATATACAATATAACTATTAAAAAGAGTTTTTGAGTTTTCATAGTAAAACTGATTTTCAAGAAAACTCAATTCTATTTTAACATATTATAAGAAAGAAATTAATATTGTTATATTGTTGTATGTTCTATCGTAAGTATCTTTATAAAAAACTGTATATTTTTTTTGAACGGCTTATTTTTTGATAAAAATATTTCTCAATTATATATTTATCTACTAAATATTCTCATATCACATTTTCATGTCATTGGACACAACATTCACATGAAACGTAAAATATTATAGTATCACATTTTTCATGTCATTGGACACAACATTCAAATGAAACGTAAAATTTGTAATAAAAATATGAAATGTGTTAGAAGTAATAAAAACGTGAAATGTTGTGTAGGTTTTATAACTGAAACATAAGCTAAATTTTTATATATATATATACTTTTTTTAAACTTATAAAGAAATATTATAAAGTAAAAGAAAAAAATTAGTAGTGCATGTATGCTATATAACTATTAAAAAGAGTTTTTAAGTTTTCATAATAAAACTAATTTTCAAGAAAACTCAACTCTAATTTAATATATAATAAGAAATAAATTAATATTGTTGTATGTT